>APFE030340597.1:0-17798 GCA_000404065.3 Pinus taeda
CAAAGAAGAGGTCTACGTGGAGCAACCCGAAGGATTTGAGATTTATGATCGAAAATCTCATGTATGCAGGTTGAAGAAGGCTCTCTATGGGCTGAAGCAAGCATCTCGAACATGGTATGAGAGGATAGGCAGCTACTTGATGAAGTTGGGATTCACTAGGAGTGAAGTCGATCCTAACCTTTACTTTAAGGTTGAAGATGATAAACCTCTCATACTGGTGTTGTATGTGGATGACCTCTTTCTAACATGTGCAGACACTCTCATTCACAATGTAAGAGGGAGTTGGCTTCTGAATTTGAAATGAACGACCTAGGACTGATGCACTATTTCCTAGGACTTGAAGTGTGGTAGAAGCCAGGGGAAACTTTCCTATCTCAAGGAAAATATGTGGTGAAGATATTGGAAAGATTTGGTATGGTGGACTGCAAGCCTGTAACTACCCCCATGGAGCTTGACTTCAAGAAGTTAAGTGGTAGTGCTGCTGGACCTGTTTTAGAAAATGCTACCGAGTATCGACAACTCGTCGGAGCATTAATGTTCTTCGTGAACTCCCATCCAGATATATGCTTCGCAGTCAACACATTGAGTCAACATATGGCTGAACACTACCACATACATTGGATTGGTGCCAAGAATCTGTTGAGATATCTTCGTGGCACTATCACTTATGGGTTAAGATACACTGTCCAAGATGTGAGACTATTTGGATACATAGATGCTGATTGGGCTAGCAATGTGGAGGACCGTAAGAGCACTTCTGGGTGTTGTTTCTCCTTAGGATCTGCTTTGATATCCTGGATGAGCAGGAAGCAGAAGTCGGTGGCCTTGAGCACCGCTGAAGCAGAGTATATTACTACCAGCATGGCCTCCTATGAGGCAGTTTGGTTGCGAAAGCTCTTCAGTGAGCTGTTTGGATTTACATTGGATACCACCGTGATCCTTTGTCACAACCAGAGTGGGATTCGTTTGTTAGAGAATCTCGTATTTCATGATCTTTCCAAGCATATCGATATCAGATACCACTATATTCGAGATATGGTGTAGCGGGGAGCTATAAGACTCCAACATATCGGTACAGATGAACAGGTCGCAAACATTTTGACAGAACCCCTTGGGAAAGTAAAATTTCCGACTTTCCGAGAACAACTTGGAGTTGTTCAAAGACCCTCTAATGAGGGTCATGTATGGTGCATTGAGCTCTGGTAGCTCTAGGGGGGGTGCGGGGTGCTTCTTGGAGCGACATATGACCACAGGACGATTCACTATCCCCTGGTGGTATACATGTACACCCCGTGGCGACATTGGAGCAGGATTGATGTGTTCTCCTGTGAGCCCTGGATTGATGTGTTCTCCATGGCGATTGTAGCAGGATTGATGTGTTCTCCTGTGAGGCCCAGATTGATGTGTTCTCCATGGCGGCTTGGATTGATGTGTTCTCCATGGCGATTGTAGCAGGATTGATGTGTTCTCCTGTGAAGACAGGATTGATTAGTTCTCCTGTCGAGGCATCCTACCCATGTAGTCTGGGACTCATGGGAAATACCTCATTTGATCAATGAGCAGGGAAATGAAGTTAGGGACCATAGTAGTACTGATGGACGCATTGTTGTATCTACCGTACTCCCGACGCTAGGATGACCTCCATTGATCTGGGATCAATGATACTGGTCTGGGACCAGTGGTATGAGTTGTACCATACTATGACACTGACTTTGGGTCGGTTGAGACTGGTCTGGGACCAGTGGTACATACTCTGAGACTGACTTCGTGTTAGTGTAGTACTGGTCTGGGACTAGTGAGAGTGGTACATACTATGACGTTGACTTCGGGTCGGTTGAGACTGGTCTAGGACCAGTGGTACACTCTCTGAGACCGCAATACTGGTCTGGGACCAGTGGTAGGAGTGGTACTTACTATGAAGCTGACTTCGGGTCGGTTGAGACTGGTCTGGGACCAGTGGTACGCACTTTGAGATTGACTTTGAGTCAGTGGAGGATGATACTGGTCTGGGATCACTGGAGTTGTACTCACTATGACGTTGACTTCCGGTTGGTTGAGACTGGTCTAGGACCAGTGCTACATACTCCGAGACTGACTTTGAGCCAGTATGATACATCCTCGATCAATTTCTTCTTCTTCATAATTCGGACAAAAGCAGAGCAGAACAGAACAAAGCAGAGCAGCGCATAACAGAGCAGAGTTGTATAGATCAATACAGGGCAGAACAAGGCAAAGCAAAATAGGCAGAATAGAGCAGAGCAGGGCAAGGGTTAGGCTGTACAGGGCAGTGCATTTGATGGATGAATAGTAACGACCGATAGACAGATTGCAGATGAAGTTCTCCCTAGTTGAGAGGGAGTGTTAAAATTGGCAACTAGAGCAAAACTTCATGTGGGTCATCTTATTCATGGCTGATAATATTTTTATTAGATTCCTCTCGTTGAGAGGTGTAGGATTGATATAAAGATCATCCGATTCTGATAAGTATTCATGGAGATATGAATTTATTTTGATTATGGAATTATTATCAAGCCGCCTACAACTCATGTAGGCTCAGAAGCCCGACAGTGGCATCTATTCAAACACCAACGTCGTGTATAAATACAGGAGGACTTTTCCTCATTTGGAATCACTCATCTCATCACATCTCTCTCTCTCTATTGTGCAAAAGGGAGTCTTTTCTCTACTGCGCAGAAAAGGGTCTCTCCCTCACACATGTGAAGCCGGAAGCTGTCGAAACTGAAGTTGCAACTGCAGAAGTAAAGATTGACCTGCGTGGAATAGAAAATATCCTCATCTAAACTGCGTTGTAGGTTCATCTAAACCTCCTCTAAAAGCTGCAACTTTTGGTGGTGGAATCTAGTCAATCCGACAGACGGTTTGCAAGATATCGACTGCCCTAGTTTGAAGCCAGAAGCTGCCGAAACTGACGCTGCAATTGCAGAAGTAAAGTTTGACCTGCGTGGACTAGGAGATTTCCTCATCTGAATTGCGATGTAGGTTCATTTGAACCTCCTCTGAAAGCCGCAACTTTTGGTGGTGCAATCAAGTCGATTCGACAGTCGGTTTGTGAGATATCGTTTGCCCTAGTTTGATGACAAAGCCGCTAATGCTGATGCTGCTGATCTAGGGTTTGCTACTGCTAATATGAATAAGATTTATTGTACTATTTCTCTTTGTTGAATTATTGAAGATAAAAAAAGATTTGATCAAAGGGTTTCCCCACACATTGTGGGGTTTGTCCTTGGCTAGCCGCCACATCTTGGGTCTCTTGTCTTGGCTTGTTTTATGTCGATCGTTTAATGTTCTATTTGCACTTGACTTTATGTACATGTGATTGCTAATCTGTGGAATATAATAAGAAAAATAAGTAAACTGTTATAAGCATAGAACATACCATAACTTAACAATAACAGGGATAACGGTCATCAAAATTTCATGAAATTAGCCAAATAATGAGTGCCCAATTAATGCAATGTCTTGTTAATTCGTTTAGATGACTTATCAATTATTTTTATGCCACTTAAATGAGTTGTATATAACTGTGGCCAAAAGATCAGAGGGTTGTAAGTAAAACAATGAGGGTTTCAGGGTTAGAAGAGACAAATCAATGGGCCATTAGGTTTAGTAGAGGACTATAGAACTTGCCCAAAATTCCTTTAGTAGTTAGGCCTCCTGCAACCACAAAATTTAACCCAATATCTCCACAAACAAGAGGTATTAGCCTAAAAATTTTAGAGATAACCCAAACAGAGATGAAAAATGACACAAGGATGGGCAAGGAGGAAAGCTAGAGGCCAAGATGAAGTAACCCCTAGCCTAATAAGGCTAATAGCTAGGGTAAGGGAGTTGCCAAGGGCTAGATAGGCCTGCAGCCTAAAATAGGGTAGGGTGAGGCAAGGAAAGGATTGACAAAGGAAGAGAGGGGCAAAATCAAAGGGTTAGGAAGGAGATGGAGGATAACCGAGGGGAAGGAAGGCTCATGGAGGAGGATGGGAAGGCTGCTAAGGCTTGCGGCCAGGCCTGAAAGGCTTGAAAAGGGTGATGGCAGGGGAATGAAGACAACAGAGGAGGAAAGGAGGGAGGCCAGGTGGGGTTAGGAGGGCTCCCAAGCCCACGACAGGGGCCAAAGGGCTCACGACCAGACCTAGGAGGCAATATTTAGCTTACAGCCAAGGATTAGAGGAAGAAATGGGCCAGCGTCCCACTGAAGGAGGAAGAAGAGGCAATGACTAGGGCTGGAAGGGACTGCAGTGGGCCTATAAACACCTAAAATTTCTTCAAACCCCTGATTGAATTTCACTTCAGATCTCCAAGAATCGCCCAAATAACTGCAAATTTGTTGAATGTTGGCCCTGCAAATTCAATCGAGACCAGATTTTGCCCTCAAGGGCCTAGATCTAGCTCAAAAGGCCAACAACTCTTCTTGAATAGCTTGAATCTCACATGCACAAATGAAAAATAAAATTTCCCAAAACCCCAATATATACAAGATTTAAAAATAAAACCCCAAACTCCAGTTGCTGCAAAACAAGGGTTAGAAAAATATTTTATAGAAAAAATCATTTACAAAATTATGTACAAATATACAAATATACAATGTTTGTAAAATGATTTTTTTTCAGAGTAACTTTTTAAATAATAACAATGGCTCAATGTATTTCGAAAGATAGGGCATTAACCACAACCTTTAGCGAAGCAAGAAACTCATATAAAAATTCCTTAAGCCCAAACAAAGTCAGCTCTTCTCCAAAGTCTATGAACTTGGAGCCCAGGGGTCGGTGTACTTGCAAACTCTATATATTTTCTCAAACAAACTTGTTCAACATATGGTGAATCAGATCACCTAAGATAGGCCCAAAATCTACCAATAGGATGCTTCTATCACCGACAAATGAAATAACAAGCTTTTATAAATATGGAGCACAACATAGGAAAGCACATAACCAGCACATACCATAGATCAATAGACAAATAACACCATGAACTAAACCCCAAAGTCTTTTTATTATGATATTCAAACATTCCCAACAGATCAATAGATCAATACCAGCATTTACAAAATTTACATTGACCAAAGATATCCAATAGAAGCAAAACGACTTCTATTTATAGAGAAATCCCTCCAAATAGAAAATAATTGCCAGTTGGCTTGATCCTCGTCAAAATAATTTTGATTGTTGATAAATATTTGACTATCCTTTAATCTCTACCATCGAAAATATTTGCTTGTGAGGAATTTTCGAATTTCTCTTAAAAACTATTTTTTACTAATCCAAAAATAAATATTTTGGATTAATTTCCTCAAAATTTTGATTTTGACTTAACCACCAAGGTCTAAGGGTTTAAATTTTCATAAAAAATCCAATTTTGCCTTGGTGGGCAACCTCCAAAAATTAACTTCTTTTTGACACATGAACTTTTTATTCATTTTCCACTTGGAGAAATTAATTTCTCTAAAATTAATTTTTGACTCTAAATTAATTACTTTTCTCGCTTAGGATTTAATTTAATTTTTTCCAAAAAAACTAATTAATTGACACGAGGGGATTAATTAATTTTTCCACCCTCAAATATTTTAGCCATGGTGTCTAATTATGAGCGACCATGCACAAAAATATTTTTTTACATCAGAAAAATTCAACCCTCAAATGGGGAATACCCATTCGTTATGGACCTTCAAAATAATTACCCAATAGTGCGACGCAATATGATCTAGTAGACCAGGTGATCTGTAATAAGATAATTTAGCCAAATAGCTTAAATTATTCCCAAACCACTTTTACAAAGACTCAATATAACATTATGACTCACCTAAGACTTTGTCAATAAATTCCACCCTAGCTTTGAGGTTTAAGCTGGAGGAAAAACTTTGTCGATTATCCATGTTTAGAAACACACATAATGCGATGAAGTTTAAAAACCCCATAGGATGAAATTCGTCACCAAAATAATAGGGTTACCTAGGTTGTTACATAATTAAATGGTCATACTAGCATCATTTACATAACAATTTGCAGAAATTGGGTTTACAATGACATAAGAACTGGCTGACTTATGATTCTGAACATTGATTTTTTTTTATATCACTGCTTCCTTGGATTTGTGACAAAATAGGTGCAACATCACCCATGTTTTTCATCAAAAATGATAATCCTTATAGAAAAGTAAATGCATACTAAGATTCAAGTCTATTCTAAATTCAACTACTCTAGCATGAGAACATGATATGATGATGTTAGCTACGCAAACATAATATGCAATGCACCTACACTAACATGCATGACATGTAAGATCATGTACCTTCAAGGAAATACTCTTTCAAGAGTTGCCCATTCATAGGTAAGGGAATAGGTTCACCATCAAGGGTTTCGAGATGATAGTCATTTATACTTGTATATCAGATATCCTATAGGGACCAATCCATAAGTTGTCAAGCTTCTTATGCATGCCAAACTTTTCTTTCCTCTTGTCCCATAAGAGGACAAGAGTTTTAGGCTCAAATGCTCTATTCTTGACATGCTTATCAAATGAATCCTTCATCCTCTCTTGGTTACGGTCCCGTTGGTCAATGGCTTTCCTACGAATCCCATCAACCTCTATAATTTGGTCAATTCACGCTTGTATATTATCTTTCCAGTCATGGAATGCCTTTAAGCACTCCAGCGTAGGCAACGTCAGTTTGACAGGTAATTTTGCTTCAAATCCATAAACCAACTGAAATGGGCTATATCTAGTGGAGGCTTTAACAGTAGTATTGTCAGCCCACAAAGCATACTTAATCTTACTATCCCAATTTCGCTTATTTTCTCCCACATTTCTCTTGATAATCTTTATGAGGTTCTTTTTACTAGACTCAGCTTGACCATTTCCTTGAGGGTAGTAATTGGAAGAATGTGCCAATACTATTCCATAATTGCAACACATTGAGGCCAATGCCATAGAGTCGAATGCCTTAGCATTGTTTGTTACGATCTTGGCGGGCACACCAAATGTCACTATGATTCTTTCCCCAAGGAAATCGATGACAACTTGATCAGTAGCTCTCTTACTGGGAATAACTTCCACCCACTTTGTGAAATATTCAGTTGTAGTAAGTATCCACTTATGCACATTGCTCGAATTATCTTTGATATCTCCAAAGAAACCAAGGCCTCACTACTAGAAAGCTGCCTAAAATATTACATTTTTGAGGGGCATAACAGAGAGTTGCTTCTTCCCTGCAAATAGTTTGCACCCCTTGAAGAAGTGTAATGTTCCTAACTAGGAAATGTCAGTGAATATCAAATGCATGCACTATGCTACAACAAAATAAAATTATGATGACATAGTGGTAGAAATGGAACTTGTTCTTGCTACTGCAAGCTATGGCAAAACCTAGGTGTCAATACAATATATTCAAGTGTTGGAAAGGTCCCCAAAAAGAACAATGTGTTAAAAAATGTGTAACTAGGTTCGGTCTTCATAAGTATGAAATGTATTTTTGATTCTTGTAAATTATGAAATGAAAAAAAAATATTATTATTATTTTTGGAGCATGGGTTTCATGCTCAAGGTCTTTTATTTTATAGGTCAAGCACACATTGAGTGCTTATAGGGTTTGTCCTAGGACAAGAAATCAAAAGAGTCATTGTCATGGGTTGAAGACCCCACTGGGCACATTGTAACTTGTAAAGAAAATTAATTTTGTCTTTAAAAGTGTTAGAATACCATCCAAGACTAAGTCGGCTTGGTAGCTAGCACGTCAGTCTAAAGGGAGAGTCACGTCCGCCCTTGAAGAAGCCTATAAATAGAAGAGGATTCATCCTCCTTGAAGCACACTCACTCACCACTCATTCTAGCAAAGGAAGAGGAAGGAATGTGAAAATTCGGCTAGCCTCTGTTGGAGTGAGTACATCTGCTCACAACCACTGCTGATCTACAAGAGAAAATCGATCTTCTGAAGCTAGAAGTCTTCTGTGGAAAATTTACCTCAGTGTGTGCTCTTTCCTCCTCCTGATGCTATTTTACACTAACAACTGCTGCAAAATACTGCATCCAGCTAGAGATCTACTTTGCAAGGAAAATACTGGTTGCTTCCTCTACCTCTGGTAATCCTTGAACTAGAGAAATCTGATTTCTCTATTGCTCTCTTAGAGAAATCGATTTTTCCTCAAGAAATTGACCCTCCTAGCCAAGAAACTGCACTTCCTGTGAGGGTTTCGAATTGCTGCTTACACAAAGCTACAAAATTCTGCTTCCCTTCTACTACTGAGCTCTTCGGCTTACAATCTACACTTTGATACCATGTGAAATTTCTACTAACTCCCTTCTACTACTGAGCTCTCCGGCTTACAATCTGCGCTCTGATACAATGGGAAAATTCGGCTAACCCCAAATCCTATTGGAACAACTAATGCTATTTCTTCTAAATGTTAATTTAATTAAACAAATTATTTGTTGTGTGATATGGCAACCTTCACAAAACAAATACTGTAGAAGAAATAAAAACGCTGAAAGAAATAGATGCACATACAAAATACACTGTTATTTTTGGACTAAGTACCCAGAAAAACCCAACTCGGGAAAACCAGTACAACAACTGAGGGTTTTAATATTATGCAGTAGTGAAAATCTAAGTACAAACTATGGATGCTTAAACTAGCAATCCAAATAGAGAAATAACTGGCAATAATAACTAGTGAGAAAAATTTCTCACTCCACGGGCGATCCCACACTAACCTCAACTCGAATTGAGCTACTCCTTGCTCCCTATGTGCAATCATTGCGTCCCTCAAGTTCGGAACTACGTCTCCTCTCACTGTCTCGTTAGTTGCTGTCTGGGAAACTTATACTCTTTGCCTCCAGACCCTCTGCCCAGCTTTTGGCTCAAAATCTCTACTTCTCCTCAGCAAAACAGAAATCTCCCCAAGAGAGCTTTGCGCTGCCTCTCTGTGGAAATCACTGCTTCTTTGCAATGTACTTACCTGAACTAGAAAAGCTTCCTTCAGCCTCACTATCTCTGCCCCTCTCATTGCTTCGACCTCACTGAATCACTTCCGACAACACAGTTGCTACTCTGGAAATTGATTTCTCAGCGAAATCGAACTCTGCAAGTGTATTCTCCAAGCCCCATCGACTTTCTTCTTATAACCCTCTGTTGAGACTTCAATGACCGAGATTAGATCTTAATCTATGACTAGGATTAATTAGAAGTCGATCAATGTGAGTTTCTAGAAGATTCACACTATAACTTAATTAATTTTGATTAATTAGACATATTCCCTAAGTTTAGACTTAGGAAATATTTTAAAAAAGATTAATAATTTAATTAAGTCATCTCTAGGTGGAATTTCCAGAAACGATTTTTGGGTTTTGGAGATCTCATGTATTCTAGCCTCTCCACCAAATCTCGCGGCTAGAACACATTTGATGCTACAAAAACTAACACTCCCTCTTAGCAAGGAATGTGTTTTAGTGCTGCAACCCACTGAAACAACACCCTGTTTTTGCATCATCCCCTGTCATGTTGTTGATGTCTGGCTGTTGTTGCCCACCAACCATTGTGCAACTCTGATATGTGTTGCATCTTTGTTGTTGTTGACTGAATTACTGGCAACACTACATCTGCACTGCAACTCCCTCTCCATCTTCTGTTGCTGCAACTGCAACATCTGCAATTGAAAAACATCCAAAATACTGAATCAACTGTGATCAGTGTGATACATTTGTCACCCTAGTCTCTAACTGTTGCTAGTGTCTACACTGTCACTGAGGCATCTGTGCTACTGCTAACTTTGCACTACGTCAACTGCACTGCTGCCAACTCTACACTGTGCTCCCCAGCATCTGACATGCAACTAGACTTTGCATCTGTAACTCTGGCACCTCACTGCATCCACTATCACTGATCCATCCTGCTACTGAATATTGTGGGTTCCCATAGCAAGGTTATGATTCATGAGATGGACCTCCTCAAGCATCCTGCCCATTTGTAGCACTCTGAGGCTACAATACCAAGTCACCCCACTTTACTCCTAGAGGTATGTCAGCAAACATGGTGAAGTCTTCCTCCAACTTGGAGGACAACCTATCGATCTCTAATGTTGCTGCTTGCTGGTCCTTCTTCTCCTCCTTGTCCTTCTTCTTGAGAGGACACTGGGTGTTGTAGTGGCCAAGCTCACCACATTTGGAACACTTGACCTTTGACATGTCCTTCTTCTTTCTCCTCTGCTCCCCCTGTCCCTAACTGGGACCCTTCAATGTGAGGGCCACATTCTCCTCCTCCTTCACCTGCTTCGATCGGTGTTGCTGCCACTGATGGAGCTCTTCATTAAGTCTCGCCTCAACTCCTCTTGCTGCAAATCGGCCCACATCCTGTCCCACCTTGCCAAGGTTTCTCTGCCCAAAATACTTTGGACGAATACCTGCCACTCCTCGGAGACACTGTTGAGTGCCAATCCTACTAGCTCTGTGGCTTGAGGTGTTGCTCCAACAGTTGAGAGTTGATCCCGGATCTCGCGAATCCTAGTGAGGTAGGGGTCTATGCGTTCCCCTTTTTGCATCTTGGTGCATCTCAACTTTTCCTCCAAGTATATCTTTCGCTGCTCGGAAGTGCCTTGGTATAGCGTGGAAAGTGTATCCCACATCTCCTTGGCTGTTACGTGGCTTGCTATGTGTAATACAATGTGATCTCAAATCAAATCAATCAGGTACAATTATCGAACTTAACATTACCACGAGGTACCTTGCCTCCAAACCCTCTCTACTTGTGATCATAATTTTAAACATACTAGCATCTATATTCCAAGCCTTCTAGGTTACCTTCGCTCAAAATGTTACTAATCAGTGCCTTTTGTCCCAATGCATGGTGTACCATGCCCCTAAGTCTTAGCGGTTAGTCAAGGAACCCTGTCATGCACATTCATCACTTCAAACATCACATAGCATTGCTTTAAGGGAAACAAAACAAATCAAATCAATCAGGTACGATTATCGAACTTAACATTACCACGAGGTACCTTGACTCCAAACCCCCTCTACTTGTGAACATAATTTTAAACATACTAGCACACTTTTTACAATGTAACTCATCAAATCTTTGCTCATAATATGAAAGGGTTTTAGGAGTTCTAGCTCATTTTATAGGCTGGGTCAGCCTCAGTCACCTAACCAAAAGGGAGAGACACCCCATTGAAGAACTCAGTTAAGGTATAAGTTACGTGGTATAATATCACTGGGAACTTTGTTGCAATCCTTAATCTCTATCACAGTTTGGCTAGATTTTGCTATTTAACATTCATGATGTTTTTGAAGATAAAATGATATTTGAATGAAATTTTGTGGTGTATTGAAACTGAACATATGGCTGAGGAATCACTTGTAGGACACTAAGATTATGACATTCAAAATGTATAGCTTTAAGGGGTAATGGTGCATGCAACCTTGAAAGGGATTTAGATTGCCATCTGGTATAAAAGTTTGATTTTAAGTATTTATCTCGTATTCTATTCCTCGTAAAATTAGAATTCAAAGCTGAGACTAGGGTTTATTGTTTTCTTGCACAGAGTGGAATCTGTCAGTTATTGTATTTAACTGATCCAAAGTTCAATCTCATGCATGAGCTCATACTTTCTGATTTGTCTGAGGAACATGTCAATATTTATTTGTGATATAAATTTTCTCCAATTGGCTCTTTTATTGTTGACATTGGATAATGCGTTCTCACGTGCATCTTAGCTAGTCTTTATACGAAATCGGCCATGGAAGCAATTCAAAGCTTCAATAACACATGGTACACGTTTTTCAGTTTTTCTATTACATCTTTCAGTATTTGTTAATTTGCATAATTTAAATGGCTATATAATATTGCCATAGTTTAACCTTTTTTTAAGTATGTTTTTGGCTTTTTTATTATTTAAAATACAAATTTTATGGGAAATGATTGTGGTTTTTTTATTATTTAAAATATATTTTTAAATGCATAATTAAATTCATTACCCTCAACAGCCTTGAAGGCAGTGGAATTATACTGATTTCACAACTCAATTTCCTGAAAAATTGATATGCTCGAAAAAGGGCGATGAGTTAGACAACGGCTATAATGTTCACTGACACTCTTGCTCCGCATCGTTTTGTCAACAGGTGGTCATGTCATTTCATGAATATGGAGGAACTGCTGGGGATGATGTGAACATCCCTCTACCCAAATGGATACAGGAGATAGGGAAAGACAATCCAGATATATTTTTCACAGATCGTGAGGGCAGACGTAACACGGAATGCCTCACTTGGGGTATTGACAAAGAACGAGTCTTGAAAGGTCGAACAGCTGTTGAGGTATTGTCGAAGTGTCGGCATTTTTCATTTGAACAAGTTCTATAAAATTGTTTTAGTTCTTAACCGTTCAATAATATTGCTGTGCCCAAGGGTACACGAAACGAGTCAGAAAAGTACTTAAAACAGCAAATCGATTATTTCTTAGTTTATTGGAGTCTTCCCCGAGTTTCTCTATTCTTCTATTTCTCCATTTCCTTTAAAAATCGCCCACTGCAACCATGGACCTAACCTCTATTCGATTATGAGAGCCAAAGAATGTATTATTTAAACATTATACACATTTCTCTAAATTATAAGCTTCATGCCATTTTCACTATATATCTATTAAATGCACAAATGCCAGTAAAGGCCCATCAATAAGCTAGCCAATGCTAAGCCACTGTCTTTCATTGGCAACATTCGAAAGCCCGGTATCTAGAAATAGTGAATGAGCGAAGCATGCTCTCTTAAATATTGCGAAAATACTTTGACGATGTTCTTAATGAGTTTAGATTATTGCCTTTTACATTCAAAGATGTGTCATCTTAATTTCACATGAAGGTTTATTTGTCACCTTTCTTTTATAGGTTTATTTCGACTATATGAGAAGCTTTCGAATGGAATTTGATGACCTTTTTGTGGATGGCGCCATCTCTGAGATAGAGATTGGACTTGGTGCTTCTGGAGAGTTAAAATACCCTTCATATCCAGAAAGACATGGATGGAGGTATCCGGGCATTGGCGAGTTCCAGGTATCAAGTTTACTTTCAGATTATCTTTTCAGAACGCCTGGTCTTGTCTGCTATACGAAATTGTAATGGTCTTTTCAAAACTGATTATTTTATTTTGGCTATGACACGTATCGTATGAATATGAAATATTTATTAAGCAACAAATACCAGTGTTATAAATATCTTCGATTTCCTCCCTTTTCCGGTTTTGGCCAATTTTGTGTGGGGTTAAGAATGAGAATCCCTGATTGGATGAAATGTGGAGCTAATAGTGAATTACGGGATTCCAACTGAATAGGTCTCTTACAGTGCAAAGAGTTTGAGGTAACTAAAAGGGGCTTCTAATCTTTGCAGGCTATCTGTCTGTTGTCTACTAAGTTCTGGGATACTGGAAGTGTATAGAAAGTGCATTTTCCATGTTTAGTGCTCTAGTTCTATATGAAGAAAATGCATTTTTTCTTTTTCTCTTTTAAGGCAAAATTAACTTTCATTACACTTTCCAGATTTGGGTCAATGCCTTCTGAGCAGAAGCAGAAAAGGGAAAGTTTCATCTCTTTCTGATAACATGTGAACATGACATTTGTTTGTTTGTTATTTTAAATATAGCTTTTGCTACATTACATAGCCAATGTGGAACACAGGTAAAAGTGTGAAAGCCTACAATTCTTTGTTGAATGTAAGAAGCCAAGTGAAGCGGGAGATCCCTGAGACTTTCTGTCATCCATGGTTTGAAAGAAGTTATTGCACACCTATTTGGAAATAATGAAGGTCAATCTTGTATTAAACTTATATAGAAAATTCAGTAAAACTCTCCATCAATGTTGTTAGAGTTATGTATACGCTTGTTCAACATGTCAATGGTTATCTGCTCCGCTGTTTTTTTTTGTTTTGTTTTGTTTATAGACAACAAAAACAGCCCAAACTCAGAACATCTTGGCAACTTTGCAATTCTACATTGCATGCTTAACTATTTCAAGAGTGTAACAAACAATACAACATTTTCTAAGCCTCCTATGACTTGGTTGGCCCTTTGCACCTATATGAAGGACCAATCACCCAAGTACTCAAAGTCTTAAAAGACTAATGGGATTTCTGGGTGGTTTGATCCACCTCTCAAAATCTAGCTTTTATTTTGTGATCTTGGAAATTCCACTTCTTATGATGATGAACTTCCATCAAACAAGTCGAATGGATGTTATTATAGAGATCCTTAGCTTGGTAAGCATGGCTTCCTATTGGACCATTTCAAATCCTTCCAAACAGGTATGAACATCCAGATTCAGCTTAAACATACACTCATCTATAGCTATCTGACAATGCAATGAAAGTGGGTAAATCAAGAACCGTAAGTCTATAAGACCTGTTATTGCCTGGAAATACCCTTGGACAATGTGATATTAAGTGTCCAGATAGCAACTAGGGGTGTGTCCTGTCACCAAACGCACTTTCTCTCACTTCTGGGTTGGTTCACGCAAACTCAAAGGGTGTCTCCTTGAAGGGTCTTGAAGCTTGACCTTAAATTCTTGAGCAAAGATGCCTCAAACCTATTATAAACGTTGCTGTTTCCTTCAAATCAGCGAAGCTAAACTGCAGATTTATGATGTAAGTTTTTAAATCAGCACAAGAATAACATAAATCCATGATAATCACCCCCTATTTTTATGATAAGCACAAATGGTGCTATTGTGAACTTAAGACAAGGATGTCTTCAAATTATATAATATATTGAATAATGATTTATAATAGACTTCATGATGGTATATATACACATTGACGGGTCACAACGTAAAAGGTTATAATGAAGCATTATAATCTTTTACTGTTTAAATTAATTTAATTTTTTTAATTGGAAAATATGTTTTATATTAACAAAAAAATACTTACAAAGCTAAAACAAAGGCTGAAAGTTATATAAAAAGGTGAATCATATCCTCTTCCTTAGCACCAGTGGGATAGAGATGAAACCAGAATATGTTGTGGCCTCTAACTCTTTAGCATCTTTGATAAGAGGATAACCTTTATCTAACACTCTCTTACCACCAAACATGACAAAAATATTAAAATGAACAGATCTTATCATAAAACAGATATTTGCAGTGTAATATTCAAATCGTGAACAACATGGCGATTCTAAGACAGTGTTGTGAAAATTCCTTGAAATGCAGCAACAAGAATTAGTTCTCCTAACTGATTATTCAGTTTATTAATTTTCTGAGTAATATCGAATTAATGACACTGCAATTTTGTCACAAATAAAACGTTGCGGAAAATAAACTGGAAACTGAGAAAATACTGGCACACACACATAAAAATGGCACAATTATTTTTGGACAAACATATCCGGAAAAACTCAATGTGGGAAAACCGGTGCAGCAGTGGAGGGTTTTATTATTATGCAACAGTGAGAAATTCTGAGTACAATTGGATGCCCAAAAATGAGAATCTTCTACAGGAGAAACTGGCCACAAAAATTAGTGAGACAAATTTTGTCTCACCTGACATTGATCCAACTCCAAAACTGACACTTTCTTGTTAGTTTTTGTAGCACTGGATGTGTTCTAGCCACAAAATTTGGTGGAAAGGCTAGAATGCATGAGATCTCCAAAACCCAAAAATCGTTTTTGGAAATTCCACCTAGAGATGACTTCATTAGATTATTAACCTATTTTTTAATGTTCCCTGTTAAAATTGGCAACTAGGGTCAAAATCCATGTGAGTCATCTTATTTATGGCAGTTGATATTTTTCTTGGACTCCTCATTGAGAGGTGTAGAATTGATCTAAAGATCATCCGATTCCGATAAGTATTCATGGAGATATGAATTTATTTGTATTATGGGACAATTCGTCAAGGTCGGCCAGCTACTAAACTGCCCCCACTTGTGCTCCACATTTTGGTATAAATACAAGTGCTTTGCAATTCATTTACACACACAACTCTCTTAAGATTTCTTCTTCTCCACTTGTTTTGGGTTTTAGTGGAAAGAAGAATCTCTAAGGGATAAATGTTGTCCTAGAGGATGCCCTAAACGCAGCCCTAGATGATGCCCTAGCAGCTCTACGCACCTGGATCTAGGACACAGTCATATTTTTGAAGAAGACAACCCTAATTGTAAAGTTTTGTAGATGTTCTATGCTAAGAGCAATTTCACTTTTCTCACAGCAATCATACAATTAGTTAAGCAAAATGCAGATAGAACATATAAGCAGATCTTACAGAAGACAAATCAGAAACAGGAAAAATGTGTGTGTTCGTTTCGGCGGTCAACAGGATGCTTCAACTAGCAAAGTCTCCTTTGGTCAGCCAGCCCAGCATGTGTCACAACAACCCTCCAACTAGTAGATGAGTCAACCCAAGTCAATTCTACAAAAGTCAATGCTGTCCTGAAAAGTCAACGCAGGGGCAGCAAGCTAAAAGTCAACGCAGTAGCAAAACGGTCAACCCTTACCTCGATTTTTGTGCCAGGTAGTACGACCTTCAAAAATCGAACCTTTCACAAGTTTTCAGCTTGATTGGACCAAGCGTTGACCAAAGTCAATGCTGGTCAAACTTCTGCGAAACCCTAGCAGCAAAAAATCGTACTATAGCTCAGTCGTACGGTCTGTCCTCTTCGTCCTTCCCACGTGTGGCTGAAATTCGTCCTCCAGGTAGCTCGTACTCTTTAGGATGAGAGAGGAAGATGTGAGTTGTGTTGTGTTGAAATTCTCTCCAACTTTTCCTGTATTTATATCCATCAATGAGGGTGTGTGACACATCTGTTGGGCATGTGAGCCTACATTACAAAACTGGCTGACCTTGCACATATAATTTATTAAGAATAATAAATTCAAAATATAAGTTCTGCTCATCGGATTAAGACTATTTTATATGGATTTTACACCTCTCAGGAAGAGGAATCCAACAAAAATATTAGCCTCTTAATCTGAGCATCAGAACATGGAGTTTGGACCTAGTTGTCCAAATTTAACACTCCCTCTCAACTAGGGAGAACTCCATCTATTAGTGCAATTAACATCGAGCGTCATCCCACCGAAACTTGCTTTGCTGGCTTCTTTATTTCAGAACAGAAGTGGGTCAGTCACAAAGACATCATCCCTCGACTGACATAATCAGTCCAGAGGTCCCAGACCTCACAAATCTTGATCCCAGATCAAGTGGTTGGACCATGCCATCCTAGATAGAGAGTACGGCAATCTCTGATGCGTCCATCAGTCTTTGCTAATAGTCTCTAGCTTTTCCACACCTCATTGGCCAAATGAGAGGTACTTCCCATGAGCCCTGAACTCAATGGGTAGGATGCATACGGGGCACAGATAAATGAGTGGCGAACCAGCTCAATAATCACAAGGGTGGGGCAGAAGCATTATGAGTGCTTATAGCTCCGAGAAGCTATCCCCAAAGCCCCCCAGAGCTCCCAGAGCTCATCGTCCAACAGGACCCACATCATAGGGTCTTTCCACGACACCAAGACTCTCACGAAAGGTTAGGAACTTGACCTTCCCAGGGGCTTAGTGAGAATATCCGCGACCTGCTCATCAGTTCCTATATGATCGAGCCTTACGGTGCCTCGCTGTACCATATCCCGGATAAAGTGGTACCTGATATCAATATGCTTGGATCGGTCGTGGAACACAGGATTCTCAGTCATACGAATCCCACTCTGATTATCACAGAGTATCACAGTGGTATCTGGCACATGTTGGAACAGCTCACTAAAGAGCTTCCTCAACCAAACTGCTTCACAACAGGCCATACTAGCAGCAATGTATT
>APFE030340597.1:21890-43446 GCA_000404065.3 Pinus taeda
ATTGTATCTTATTACAGGTCGCCTCCCAGCTCGGAAAAACTTCAGATCCTCATAGTAAAGAATTTCACCCGATATCAAAAAGATTAACGACCTCATGCTTTAGGGGGCAACTGTTATAGACATTTTTGGGCACTTCAACCCCAATCATAAATGTCCATAAACTGAGGGCTCCTAAGTCCCTAAAAGTGTTGCTTCACTGCCTAAAGGAACAAGCTCAGTTGATTACATCATCTCCCAGAAGTTCTCCACTGAAAACTACTCATAAATGGTCAAAACTGGACCATACTGAAAGCTCAGTACAGAGGTGCGATGCATATCACCTTCCCAGTGTAAAGGGTGCGATGCATACTGAATGGCCCCTCTGTAGGGTGCGATGGTCAGGAATGGACAAATGGCAAGGAAAAAATGCGAGGTGGAAGATCATGGAATCTTCCAGAAGCTTCCCCTCTGACACTTGCCTCTCTGTTTTCGACTAGGGATGTGTAAGAGATCATCATTCTCCAAGTGGAATCAGGAACTATCAGAGAGAGGACACTAATCAAGACCCCAAAAGATGACTCACCACCCTACAATCATCTATATATGGATCCCTCATCACAGAGATCTAGAGGCTGGAATCTTGTATCTTGTAGAGAAGTGTTGTTGGTTTTCTGGTGTAACTTCATAGTGTTGGGTGATCTAAGCTTTACTTGAGGTGAAGAAGGGCTTTCTTGCTGGAGGATGATGTTGGGTCAGAACATATGGTTGTAAGCCTCTTGCTATTTTTGATCTTAACAAAGCTATTCAATTTTTCCTCCATATTCTTGTATGTTTTCTTATATATGCATTTGTATGGTTAACACATATCTAGGCCTGTGTTATTTATGAATATAGATCTTTGTTCTTCGATAGTAGTATTTTGTTGTGATTCCACAGGTGCTCTTTAAAGCTGGGCAGATGAAGAAGAAGCGGCAAAGCTCTATCAGGAAGGGCAGGAATCAAACAAGGAAATCAAGCGCAGACTAAGGTTGGTCTCCTTTGTTCCACTTTTATCTATTTTCATAAAGGAAAATGAAATTAGACTTTACTTGTTTGTTTCTAAGATAGCTACCAGTCTTAGTGGGAATAGCAGCATCTGAGTGGACACTATTCCCGATAACGCTCTTGCCATATTCAAGGGCTTTTATGTTATCTTGTTTGCATATCTCTGAAAAATTCCCATGTGATAGGAATTTCGAGGTTTTGGAGGGCATCTTCTATGATCAGTCTAACTAACCCATGATGGGCTAGTTGTTGGCGGTGTCCTTCCTGCACCTTCATGCTCATATCTAACACTAAATGAAGAAGGAAGTAGGGTATGTTGAGTTTGTGTTGAGGAGGTGTTTCTGCTCCAAACCTTAATTCTTCAAGAATCCTAAAGTGGTATCCATATAGCAAATTGTACCTACTTTCACATGATATATATTTTATAAGGTGGTAGCTAACTCCATTCCAAGGATAGGGTAGGCTTGCTCTTCTCACTCCATTCTTGTCTTCCATGGCCTCCTCTCCCTCTAAAAAGAATTTCTTCTTTTCATTTTGGTTGTTTCCCTTCTCCTCCTTTCTCCAAGGAACTCCTAAGGGAAGTGTGGTAATTCTGCCTATGATTTCAAGGGTGGGCTCTATGTAGAGGCCTCTCACCACAATATTGGCATGTTTCCTGGTCAGTGGAATGAGGGAGAGAGCAACATCTCTGGCTACTTCATCATCATATCCCCTCAATTTCTCAAAGAAACCCATCCAATTGTGCCTTGTGAATATCTCTAGCACAAGAGAGTGCTGATGGATCCTCATTGTGTTGATGGGTTCCCTTATATTAAAACCCCCTATCATTTTCTCTGATGGAAGGAGGAGTGTATATGTCTAATACAAAATTTAATGAAGGAGGAAATCTAACTAAAAATTCTTTGTATACAATTCCCTTGTGCTACAATCACTTTCAACAAACAAGAAGATTTTTTTATGTTCCTTTCACTTGGAAAAAATATAGGAAAATGTAGAGCCTACCTTCCTAACACTACTTGATGAAGCCACCCTCTATTTTTCCTTTCTGAAGTTGCTCACTGCCAATCCTGTAGACTTCCTGACTACATCCTGTAGGATCTCTTGTAGGATCCTATAAGATTTCCTATAGGATTCTCCAGGTGGTCCTACGCAGAAAAAATGAAATTTTCCATTCTTGTAGACTGATTGAGGGCCAAGAGCGACATTGTTAGTGTGAGCCTTGAGAATTTGAATGCTTCTATGCATGGGGGTCAACATTTATTTACTCATATGGGTGATTTGAGTAAGGTGGTGTGCTGGAAGCCGATGTATGAATAACTATTTTTTGACCATGGGTCCCACTACCACATCATCATTCTCCTCACCTCGTAATCAACTCCCACTTCGGGCATCCATAGCTTAACTACTTTCGACCTCATCCTTCTTTTATTTAACTTGACTACTACCATGTGTGTGAGGAATAACTGCTTTCTCCTCATTGACTGAACGAAGGTGGCCAAGTTAACTAACCACCTTTCGCTTATAAACCAACTCGTTCACAAATTTTACAACTGTTGATCACATTATGCTAATGAGAGAGTGGAAGCGAGATACTTACCGATGGTAATGATTCCTTGATGCAGCTTCTTTGAAGAAATGAAGTCTTTGTTGTGTGTTGGCTGCATGTTCTTTTCTCCTTCTTTTTCATTGTCCATTAATGATCTTCTTTGATGTGTAGGTACTTGGTGTTGATGATAATGATGCTGATATTGTTGCTAGGCTCTGGAGGAGCTTCTTCTACCTTTGAATATTCCATGCTTAAAGCTATTGCAACATATGATTTATGTTTTGTGGGATAGGCTGCTACAAGATTTCCTACAAGATGTCCTGTAGTTGCTTCTCCCTCAAAAATTTTTATCATTTTCTACTGCTGGAACCTGAGGATGATTACCATGGGCAGAGAAGAGGTCTAGGGGTTTGTGAATGATGAAAAATAGCCTTTAGGTGTTGTCCCCTTACTCTCTTTCTTCATCCTCTTTTCTCTGTGTTTTTTCTTGAAAACTGTATTTTTTTTTAAACTAACTTTTTGATCAATGTAGGGGTGATCATAGTGGAGAGAGGTATGGTGATGAGATGGTGAAGTAGGAATTTATTTTTTTATATGGGCAGGTCATCCCATTGCTCTAGGGTTACTTATTTTAGGATTCCCAAGCCAATGTAATTCCTACAGGATCATCCTGTAGAAAACACATAACCTTTGCAACCTGAGGAAAATGAGTGGAAAAATGGAAGGAATGATGGAATGATGTAGGATAATGAATGGAGAAATAAAAACATGAGCTGGACATGTCCCTTTTGATTCTCTTTTGTTTCTTTGATCATACTCCTGCTGAATTGCAAACAATATTTCCATAATTTTTCTTTTCTCTTTTTTTTTTTATTGAAGAAAACTAGTCTACCTCCAAGAGGTTTTCATCCTAGCTCCTTTCCCTGGGTGCCTCAACAGAGGTTTTCATCCTAGCTCCTTTCCTTGGGCACCTGAAGAGAGGTTTTCACCCAGAGATTTTTTTATTTCTCCTTTTTTTTTACACCATTAGGCCACCTCAAGAGGTCTTCAACCCAACAGTGGGACTCAGGCACCTCATGGAGGTTTTCACCTGAGCCTCCTTATTGTTCTCTCTCTCTTTTTTCTCTTTTCTTTTTTCTTCTTTTTTTCTTTCAGTGACTTTATGAGGTAGGAGTTGAGACTTGCTCCATCACCATCACTATTTTGCTGATACCATTAATAAACTCTTTCTTTGACAATGGTTTGTTGTAAACTTTCAGTCAGTGCCCATTAACAAGTAAAGCAATGACCTCTACATTTATGGTTCTAATCTACAATAAACCATTAGCATGACATTTGTCTACGACATAAGGCCGTAACCATCTAGTCCTTAACTTCCCCTTAAAGTCTTGATATCTAGAATCATATAACAAAGCCCAATCACCTTCTTTAAATTGCTTTCCCTTGATGTTCTTGTCGTGCCAGATCTTCCTCTGAATTTGAGTCACCTCTGTGTGTAGGAGGGTCTGCATTCTGAACTCATCTAACCCATTCAACTAGAGAAATCTCTTTTTTTCCACTGTTGAGATATAGATCTAGTTGGGATTCCATCCTCAATGTATTGTAATCAAATTCAATGGATAACAGGGCCTTATTCCCATATACCAACTCATAGGGTGTGAATCCAGTTGTGGTCTTCCAGGTGGTATTGTAGGCCCAAGTAGCCTCAACTAATCTATCTACCCAATATTTTATGTTGCTGCTAACCACTTTGGTCAAAATACCCTCCAGCACTCTGTTGGTCATCTCCACTTTACCATTAGCTTATTGGTGATAGGGAGTGGAGGTTCTATGCTTGATCTTGTGATGGCTTAACAAGTCTTCAATCATGTTGGATGTAAACTGGTTGCCTTGATCAGTGACCGGTTCTCTAGTGTACCCAAACTTGTAAAATACATTTTCCCTTAAGAAATTAGCCACCTTCTCCTCTATTTTTGCCTATATTACTTTGGTTTAAGCCCACTTAGTCAAATAATCAATGCACACAATGATGTACTACTTTTTCTTAGAAGGAGGGTCAATAGGTCCAATGAAATCGATGCCCCACTTGTCAAATGGCTCGAAAGTCACTTGAGTTTGTAGAGGAATTTCATCCCTTGGAGTAGGCTTTCCCATCCTTTGGCACTGATCACACTAACTAGTATACCTTCTCACACCTTGATGAAGAGTGGGCCAATAATAACTAACTTGTAACACCTTGAATGTTTTCCTATTGGCTGCAAAGTGACCTCCACAAGGCCCATCATGACAGGTTAGAAGGATGTGAAATAATTCCTCCTCCTTGACTATTATAGCTCCAAATCTCACTCTTGATGTTTGTGATGCTGCACTCATGGCCTAGGGCAACCCCTCCTTCTAAACCTAGTCCCAATACTTATAAAACAATGTTTTACTCCCTATACGTGACATTGCCCTGAGCTAAACATGTGTGTACGTGGGTCTTTGTATACCCAACCCACGTATATGTCTTAAAACTCTTAAAAAATAATAAATCTCCTTAATTTCGGGCGAAGGTCATGGGTTTTACCTGCTAATTACCTATTAGTGCCCATTTCCCAACTGTTCCCAATGAATTCCCAACTAAAAAACTACTTTGGGAGAAGTATAAAAAGGCTTCAATGGGAAGGGCTAAGGGAGGAGAGAATAGAGAGAAAAATCACTATGTTGAGATTATCCCAGATCAGGTCTAAAGGTCGCTATGCTTCCAGCACTTCCCCCATTATAGGAAACCCTTGTTTCCTTGAGTTATGATGTCTTTCCATTTGTTGAGATATCCTTGAGTGAGTTATGGAAGGAGCTTGTTGAAGGCTTGAGATTGGACGAATCTAGAGGTTGGTTCTGCTTGGAGCCTGCAAAAGGAAGACTCGAGTGAAATCATTCCTTTCTATACTTTAATTATCTATAATAAAAGAAACACTTGTCTTGTTCCTGATATGAATCTTCTTCATGTTTATGATATCAATGTTATGATTTATAAATGAATGATTATTTCAATTGCATAACTAACTTTCAATATGACATGAAGTTGATTTCTTTATGATGTTTAGTCCATATATTGTTGTGCTTTCATGAATTGATTGTTTTGTAGGTTGAAGGAGCAAAAGGAACTCCAAGAGGGTTTGGACCCTAGCTGGATCTTCCCAAACGAAGGACCCCCAGGTGCACCTCTCTTCACGTAGTTTGTTTATATTAGCATCATCGCTATGTGGAATGCTTGTTTTTCTTTATAGATAACCCCCGCTCTGCTAGGGTATTAACCCAAGACCCTAGGGGACACTCTCCCATAACATAATTGGTGACATCACTGGGGACAACAGTATTGTGGTTCCTAGTTTGGGTTTGTTCAAGCCAATCAGGGCTCAATTGTTTATATACTTGTTGTGACTAAGTAGTTTGTTCCTCTAGGGACTTGAATTGTAAGTTTGACTAGTTTCTTCAGAGTGTTTTTTGTTTTTTCTTATAATCTATTATATACGTTGTTTTTCTAGTTTGCATAAGCGTATGTACGCAAGTTTTGTCAAGTCAACCCGCGTATACATAGGTTTCCTTGGGCTGAATAGCATATACACGCAACTGTGCACTAACATAGTCGCGTATACCCTGAAATTTTAAAGATTTTTAAAATATTTTTGTTTCTGAAGATCTGTCTGTTGGTCTAAATCAGTCCTGAAAAATTACTTTTTTGTGTCAGTCTTTATTTTTACAGCAAGTATATGATTTGAAACTCTCTCTGATTGTGGAAAGTGTTGGTGTTGTTTTGTTTTGTTGCAAGCATCATCGTTTTTGTTTAAGCACACAAGATTTCTTGTTGGGAATCTTGGCTACTCTGCTCTTCCAGGGAAGAAAGATTGATCTCAATCTTTGTGTCAAATCTTGTTTTGGTGACTTTTTTGTTTGCATGTCAAAACTACATCTTTGTGACCATCTGCTTTTCTTACTTTCGGAAAGTTGTTGATTGACACTTTCTTGAAAGTTTTCTTTTCGATCTTTTTGGTCTTTGTTGCCAAGCTCTTGTTGCTGCTTTTGATTGTTAAGAGCATCTTGAAACACATTTTTTTTTGTTGATTTTTCACCCATCTTGTGTTGTTAACTAGCAAAGTGTTTTATTGCCTATTCTTCGATCATAAAGTTTCAGCCTTGTTTAGAGCACTTTTTGAAAATACATTTTTGTTTTTGCTTTTGAAGAAAACTTCTTGAAAACTTGGTTTTGCTTTCTTGAACTTTGTTTTGATTTAGTTTCTTTTTGTGATGAAAGTGCATTTTTGTTTGTCTTGAAACTTTCTTTTAGTGTGTGGACGAAAATGAGCATTAGCAACTTATATTCTATCTAAACATATTAAGTGGAAAATTAGAATTGATAAACAAGTTACTTTCATTTCTTGATTTAGAGTAGTCTTAAGTTTTGCATCAGCATGTATTCATTGCATTAGGATAAATTTATGCATCTTTTTAAGGCATCCATAGTTTTGTTAATTTTTTTGAGTGTGAAGCTTGAGTAAAAGAAAAAAAAAAGAAAATTTGTTGCTTTCTTAGAAGTTCCCCTGAACCTAGTAGAAATTTCTTTCATCGAAGAACAAAATGAGTGCATTTGCATATAGTTTGGTTTTTATTAATTTCTTTTGCGTCAAAACACTAAAAGTTTCACTTCTGCTTATCCCTTGACTTAAAGAACAACCCATTTAAAAGCAAGCGCTAATTAAAATACACTAAAACTTTTTTTTTATAATTGTCAAGTTAGACACACCAAAAAGTTTTAGGATATTTTAGGGCCTTAGATTAGGCAAGTGGAGAGAAAACTCTCCAAGGCCATTTAAACTGTCAAACTTAGGAGTCTAAATAGTGAGTGCAAATTCAATAGAATTAAGAAGACCAGGAAAGCTTCGAATCTGGGAGTTAAGCACGAGTGTTTTTGAAGATAAGGAAGAGAGATACCCCCTCTCCTACCTGTTAGATCTTACCTCAAGACTGTTCCACCTGGCTTCTGACATGAGTTGGTAACCATAGTTGCTTCTCCTAGGGATCTACATAGGTGGTTGTGGAGGGGAATCATGTCGAAGCTGAGATCGACATTGTATCACTCTCAATGGTACTACTGGAGGGCACCCTTGAAAATCTTGGGGGCTTGCACTGGCATAGGTTGTTGTTAGGAGGTCAGCATAACTTCCTCTATTACCTTCGTTGGTAGGACTGGGCCATCATTATCCCAGACTATCTTTGGAAGGCCCCTTACTTCACTTTCTTATATTTTGGTGTTCGGTCCTCATCACTCGGAGCGGAAATACTTGAAAGTTGTTTGACTGGCTGACATCATTTAGGGACCTTTTAGTGTGTGCTATGTGCTCTTAGTTAGCTTGGCTTTCATTTTTTCTGATTCTTTAATTAGATCTTAATAAAAAATTCAAAGTGGCTGGATGATCGCCTAGATGGTCTCGAAGACTTCGTAGTCTTTCACCACCAAGTGTAGAGCGTTATCCTAGAAGGCACATAGGTAATACTGCCAGTCAGTTCCATTCCATGGCAGCTGATGCATCTGTGATTGATCCTCCACTCAGGAGCATTAGTGTTTAGGACAAGCCTAGTACTTCCACAGAACAAGGGAGGGACACTCCAGTTCTTTTTCAAGTTCTCTTTCAATTGGAAGATAACATAGAGGTAGAAGAAATCCCAGAGTCATCAGCGGCTCCTAATTATCCCCTACCTTCTAGCCATCCAGACGTATTACAATACGTTGGAACTCCAACGCATAGACCGTCAAGTCCGGGCCATATTACGCACTTACCATCGATGACCACTACTAGAAGCATGGCTTCTACCAGAAGTGCTACAACTATGCAGACTCCAACATCTCTACAAGGGGGAGGAACGTTTTCCATCCCCTCTACATCTTTATTTGGGTCTTTTGCTAGCATATCTTTAGTTGTGTCTACCTCCATTCCTTCTATGAGTGGAAATTCCCAAGCCAATGATTTTAGTTCTGGATTTTTCCCATTTGGCAGCCATTCACAGGGTATTCTGTCAGTTCCTTTCAATGCCTCCACATCCATGATGGGTGGGTCGGCTTCATTCCAGGGTTTTCCTTTTGGAAGTGGTCATATACCACATTCCAACCCAATGATAGGATCTATGCCTTTTCCTGCTACAAGACAAAGCAGTAACCGCTTTCAAGGTTGGACTAACGTTGCGGTTAGTGGCATGGGAACTGGGAATCCATTTTTTGGCCAGCAAGGGAATAGGTCGTACTCCACAGTTAGTGCATTTTGAAGTATTCCTCCCTTAGCTTCTACTTGGAATCCTTATCATGGGTTATCAAATCCTTATAATCCTTTAGGAGGAAGCTTCACCAGTTATGGTGGTTTTTCGACCGGAGTTGGTCAAACTCCGAGTTTTGCTTGGATCACAAGGTCTGCCTTTGGGTTCAGCTGGTCATATGGGTAATTTTAGGCATCCTGGTGCCTTCCAAAATCCAGGCCAATCTTTTCAGAAATTTGGGAGCTCCGCCCAGTCTGGGTGGAATCCCCAAGGCCCTCCTAGCTTCTTTTTTTGGCAACGTTGAATTTGCCAGATCTCACAAAATTAACAAACGATCCAATCAAATACAATTTTTCCTTGCCTCTAGTCCCAACCAAACTCCCTTCGGACATTCCAAAGTTCGAGGGGAAGGGCGGTGAAGACCGGGATGACCATGTAACCAAATTCCATTTGTGGTGCTCATCAAACACCCTTTATTGATGACTCGGTTAGGATGAGACTTTTTCAATGCACCTTGACTGGTAATGTGACCAAGTGGTATATAGAGTTTCCAGGGGGAAACTTTACATCTTTCACTGACTTAGTTAATATTTTCCTAAATCATTTCCAGTTGCTCGTCCGTTATGATGCCGGAACGAAACTTCCGACAAATTTGTGTTAGGATACAACAACCCACATTTCTGATCACATTTAGGAATGGAGACGGAGAAAGAGGCTCATTAAAGCCAAAATCGCTCTGAAATGCAGTCTCTAATGGTTTTTGAAATATTTACAACCTGAAATCTCTAAGGATGTCTCCCTGTTTGGAGTCTATTCTAAGGAGAAAACTATTTTTAGGGCCCAGCAATTAGAATTGATTTATTCTCAGTCTAAGATTCTACAAAAAACCTTGCCTAATGCTCCCAGGACTAAGGTTGATATAGCCAATTCGAAGCTAGGTCCCCATGTGGATGGTATCGTTGGATCGGTAAACACAGATGCAGTGAACCTGTTGAGCCAATTGCAACAATTGTCTTTATAAATTGCTCCTAAAAACCGGGTCACATCGTCTAACCCTTCATCTTCACAACCCTCTTTGGTTAATGTCGTCCAATCTGACAACCCCAAAGGAAATCAAAATTCCAATGGGAAGAAGAAAGGACGAGGTAAGAAGAAGAGTCAAGGTGGGAAGACTGACGCAAATAAATCCAACAATAATGCTGGTGGCAGTAGAAATGAGTCTAAAAAGAAATTCAAGTTTCCGTGAAAGTTATGCAATGGAGACCATTTAACTCATCTCTGACCAAATATTCAAGATGCTCAACGCTTGTTAGGGCAGTAAAGGACTTCTAGTTCTCAAGCTGTGTTAACCAACCCTTTTCCCCAAGGGCAGCAACTACTTGTTGGTGTGAATTCAAACCCTAGTACCTTTGCAGGGGGCAACCAAGAAGGGGAGAAATCATCAAATGTTTTCATGATGGGTTCTAATGTCCATGTGGCCACTTGGTCACGTGATTATGCTGAAGCTAAAACATTCAAGGAAAAAACTACTCCCTGAAGTACCGACCTTCATATTGAGTGACACCCTATTGAGACTATACCACAGATACCGAAAGGTTCTGCTAAACGCACGACTATCAATCCAAATGTTAGGGCTGCCCAGAATTACTCCCTTATTGAGGATTTGGCTCGGAGTCCATGTGCTACGTCCATTTTAGAGGTTCTCCAGTCGTGTCCAACTCAACGAGGTGCTTCACTTTCAGTGATAGGGGTAGTTGATCCAAATAACTATTTAGTGCTCACTTTCGACATGCTGAATGTTAAAAAGCGACTTCCTCATCACATGGATTTTCAAATAAAGTCTACATACCAAAAAATTAACATTTTTCTTACCATTATTGATGAATCAGCTTCCGCGTGCATAATTTGGATGTCATGTTGGAAGGCCATCGGTTCACCTTCGGCTATTCCTTCACCTACCCTCTTGAATGCATTTGACATGCATTCTCATAAGCTACATGGGATTATCTTGGCCTTTCCCATATGTGTTGGGGTAAAAGTCGTTAATGTTGAAGTAGAAGTCATTGATGCTAACCTAGACTACAATATCCTCTTAGGAAGGAACTGGGTATACAAAATGGACATCATTGTTTCAACTCTATTTCGTGTCATTTGCTTTCCTCATGAAGGGAAAATCTTAAGGTTGATCCATTGGATTATTGTCCAGTTGATCCTCGAGCAACTTCAGACTCTACTGTTCCTTTAGTGGATAACCCTTGTCCACCTACTAAGAATCTAAGAGTTGGGATGTATTCTTCATTGATGGGTACCTTTGATCTTCCCTCTCCTATCACTAGAATCAATGTTGTTTCATCAACCAAGGAATCTTCAAGAGAAGGGTTCTTTCAAACTCATTACTTTTCAGATCCTTGGACCCTGCCTTCACCTACGACCACATTATCTGGAGGACAAGTTGGTGGAATGGAATTTCCTATGTCTGTAGTAGAGCTCAGATATTAGTTTATCGTCAACTCTGTAGACATCCTTTCTACTCCTTTCTTCGAGGAGGAGCTAGATGGTGATGTGGCCCCGGCCTGGACCGTTGATTCTACCTTTGCTATGGACTATTTAGTCATGGTTTTACCATTCAAGGAAGTGATCTTAGAAGTAATGATGGGTGTACATCGACCTTGGGAAGATTTACACCATCGTTCATATTTTCTTCCTCCATTGCAGGAAGTAGAATCTAGGTTCTCCGAGCTCTTTACTACTGATGTTTGTACAGTATCAAATCCTTTGGCTCCAGCACACTTTCGTGCCGAAGGTAATATGTTGGTGATTTCAAAAATTATATCTACAAAAATCTCTAAGAACCCTAACGTGATCAAGAATCTCTTCATCGGAACCGAATGTTCCCCTAAAGAAATTTAAATTTACACCGACCTTTTTAAGGAATTTCGAGATGTATTCACTTGGTCTTATGAAGAAATACCTTGCATTGATCCATCCATAGTTCAACATGAGATCAAGACGTATGAAAATGCCAAACCGATTCATCAAAAGCTTCAGCCGATTAATCCTAGGAAAGCAGCAGCCATTAAAACTGAAGTAGAGAAGCTGCTCAAGGTGGGTTTCATATACCCCTTTCCTCTTACGGATTGGGTTTCTAATCGAGTCCCTGTGGCTCAAAAGCAAGGAACAATCCGAGTATGCATTGACTTTAGGGACCTATATAAATCTTGTCCCAAAGATAATTACCCCATGCCATTTATTGATCAGATTATTGATGAGTGTGCGGGCAATGAGATTTTCTCCTTCATGGATAGTTTTTTGGGTTATAATCAGATCTATATCCGTCCTGAAGATCAGAATAAGACAAATTTTATATGTCCCTGGGGTACCTTTGTATACAGAAAGATGCCGTTTGGTCTTAAAAATGTTGGAGATACTTTCCAGCGGGCTATGTCATATGCTTTCCACGACATTAAACATATCATCGAAGCATACTTGGACGATCTAACTGCTCGTTCTCAAAAGAGAACTGATCATCCTAGTCATCTTCAATTGGTTTTTGAGCGATGTCGATTTTACAAAATCTAGTTGAATCCCAATAAGTGCATTTTCGTGGTTACATCTGGTCGGTTATTAGGGTTCATTGTGTCAAATAAAGAGATTTGGGTTCATCCCTTCAAGGTAGAGGCAATAATTCAGTTGCCTCCCCCGTCCTCAATTCGACAACTTCAAAGTCTTCTAGGGAAAGCTAATTTCTTAAGAAGGTTTATAGCTAATTATGCTGAGATCACTAAAGGATTTATTTGTTTTCTACGTAAAGGAGTCCCATATGTGTGGGATGACTTTGCGCAACAGTCATTTGATGCCTTGTAAAAGGCATTAGTCTCTGCCCTATTTTCGAGCCCACTGGATTATCGTAGGGACTTCCTTTTATATCTCGTTGTAGCAGAATCAACCATAGGTATGGTTCTCATTCAAGAAGACGATGCTCTCATAGAGCATGTGATTTATTATTTGAGCTAAGGCTTGATAGGTCCTGAACTTCACTATTCCCCTGTTGAGAAGTTGGCTTTGGTAGTTGTCCATGCTATCTAGTGGCTCTGCCATTATATTTTGTTATGTAAGACTTTTGTCTAGCAACGGTCAATCCATTTCAATTTGTCCTCAGTAGGCAAGTCCTTGGGGGCAAATAGAATTGATGGATAGTCATCTTACAAGAATTCGATCTCGTGTTCTTGTCCGCCAAGTCTAAGAAATTTATAGTTTTTGCGGCGTTAATCTCTAAGCTGCCTTATGGAGAGGATATAGTTTATGAGGAAAGTTTACCCGATGAACATTTATTCCTCATCTCTTCACTCAACCCTTGGTATGGAGATGTCATTGTCTATCTCCAGACTTCGAAGTTCCCCTCTACTTTCTCTAAGGATGAACGCCGAAAATTACGTCACCTGGCTAAGAACTATCTCATCATTTGTGACACATTATATCTTCGAGGGGTTGATTCAATCCTTTGACATTGTTTAACCCTAGAGGAAGCAGAGTCCGTACTTAATGATTGCCACAGTGGAGCTTGTGGTGGTCATCTTTCAGGGCTTGCTACAGCCTAACGTATCTTGCATGCTAGTTACTTTTGGCCTTCGCTCTTCAGAGATTTTGTTGAAGCGGTCAAACGTTGTCACCCCTATCAAATCTATACTTGGAATATGAGCACACATCCAGCTCCTCTTTTCCCCGTTGTCATTTTCGGTCCTTTTACTAAGTGGGGTATTGATTTTACAACTTGTAATCTACCTTCAGTAGGGAATCACAAGTACATTATTGTAGCCATAGACTACTTCACGATGTGGGATGAGGCCATGCCCACTTATAAAAATGATAGTGAAACAACGACATTATTCCTTTTTAATAAGATTATCTCAAGGTTCGGTATCCCGAGAGACATTGTCACTGACCATGGCAGTCATTTCCAGAACCAACTAATGTCTGAATTGGCTCTTAAATTGGGTTTCTAGTAGGAACACTCATCTCCATATTATCCTCAAGCCAATGGACAGGTTGAGGCAGTGAACAAAACCCTTAAGACAATCATGCGAAGGACGGTCGACAAAAATCGGTTTAATTGGCATCTTATGTTGTATCCGGCTCTTTGGGCATACCAAACCTCTGTAAAGACTGCTACAATTTTACACCTTTTCAGTTAGTTTATGGGATGGAATCTATCTTTCCTATTGAATGTGAAATCCCATCTCTTAAGTTATATATTGAGCTCCTTCCCGAGACCTCTAGTCTCAAAGAGCGCCTCCTTCATTTGGAGCATCTCGATCAGTAGCGTCAAGATGCTGCCACAATCAATGAGGCTCATAAGAAAAAGCTTAAAACTCAATATGATAAAGCTGTCCATCCTCAATTCTTTTCTGAAGGCGACCTTGTCTTGGTTTATGACCAAGATAAGGATGCCTTGGGGGCAAGCAAGTTCAAACCTATGTGGTACGGTCCCTTTATAATTAAACAAGTTTTAGAAAAATAGGCGTATGAGTTAATCGATTTCGAAGGAAACAAATTGGCAGAGCCCCGAAACGGGCTCTACCTCAAGAAGTACTTTGCTTATGTAGTAGCTAGGCAATGACTTCTTTGTACATTTCGTATATTTGTACATATCGCATCGAGAGTTTGTTGATATCGACACTTTTTGCTCTGTTGTGGCAGGTGTTGATGGATTACTTGGTCTATTTTGGATTCGTCGATGGTTCTAGTCGGCACACTCGGAACCTTGCTTTTGTAGCTTGGGTAATCTACTATCCAACTAGACAAATGATGGTGTCAAGAGGAGTATGCATTGGTCCTACTTCAAAAAATATGGTTGAGTATACTACTATCATTAATTTACTATCTAAAGCAATTTCTTATGAAATCGATTCATTGGTAGTTTATCTTGATTCACAATTGATAGTGTCACAACTGAATAGCATTCATCGGGTAAGGGATCCATGTTTATATTGTCAGTATTTAAGGGTGAGTTTGTGTCAAAGATCATTTACTTACATTAATTATTTACACATTCCAAGATCTCATAATTGGTTAGCGGATTCTATCGCTAATCAAGCATTAGACTAGCATATCAATCATTCATCACGATAAAATCAAGCATCAAAAAGTCAGAACTGTATATATATATATATATTATATATATATATATAATATATATATAATATATATTAATAGATATATATATAGAAAGCATCTCGAGTGTACATAAGTGTGTCCAAAATAATATACAAAAATTCGGACTCAAATTCTCATAATCATGTCCAGTACATTTAATGCCCTGGCTCAGGATGAGCAGCTAAGTATGTAACTACTACTTTGGCCACATGCCTAAAAGTGTGAACCCAGTCTCATGGCATGCCAACCACATTATGTTGCATATCCATAGGGAGATCCTCTACGGCCTCCATCGGTACTCGGTGAGTTAGTCTCACCAAGTGCCACTGAACGTTGTGTAGAAGTCGCTCTATGTCTACAACCACCTCTTCAGTGCCTCGACTGCGACGTCCATGCCATGGGAACCCATCTAGTCGCATTGACCCAATATCTGGAACATTATCATCATAGTAATCATTTAAATCCTATCAAAAATATTTTTTCAAAATTTATTATTATATTCGAAAAATTACAAAAACAAATCGTAAAATCAAAAATATTTGTTACCTATGTCACCCCATGTTGTGGTCGATGGTAATGCTAGATCAAGATCTCCTCAGAAATCCAACCTAGCATAAGGGTAGTCATCTATGGTGATGATCTACTACTCCCACCAGGAGAAGAATTCATCGTTGAAAGCAGTCTGTGGGACATACCCACCTCCTAGACATTTCATCAAGTTAGCCCACTACCCATGTGTTGATCTCGTGGGGTGCTGATCGAAACTGGTACTCTAGGATGAAGTGTTGGGACCCTCTCAAAGAAGAAAGAGCACAAGTTAGTTCCATATCCAAAGTTTTTGGTTTGTCCGTTCTTGATAGAAGTAAGTTGGATCTTCAAGTTAGCAAGAAGAGGAGTACACCAATCAAAGACGGTGGTGAGGCAGTCTACCGCCAAGCTCATGGCTAGCCATGATGCCTGGTGAAAAGAAGCTGATCCATTCAATCTAGCTGTGGTGAACAGGATTATTCTCAAAGATAAACTCTCCACATGTTTGATTGGAATTTGACTTCCAAACTTTTGAGGATGACCCGGGAAATAGATATGTACGTAGTCCTCGATGGAGAGACTGCCTCATGACCTGCCAATGGAATGTACCACCTCTGCCCTTTAGGAAAGGCCAGCGATGAAATAAATATTTTCAACCTCTATCCTGAGCGACATCTGATCAATCATAAACGCGTCATCCTCGATGCTCCAATAGTGAATGAGCATGTCAAGCAGGCGGGTGTTTTCTTTCATATTTGGCATTTTAAAGAACTTTAGAAAACCACATCCTCATTAGATTTTTTGTTTGAAGTTTTCGCAGCATATATGCAGGTCCATTTTACACACACTCACGTGCAGGGCCTGCATATATGCGGGTTGTTTATATCCAACCCGCGTATACACTGTGACAATTTTTTTGACAATAATTCAACGGTAAAACTTAAATTAAAAATTCTAAAACCAATCAAAATTGAATGCAATATAAGTTTAAGGGTTACCTAGTGATTTTGGGACAATTCGAAAAGTTGGTTTTGGTGAATGGCAATGCTTTCTCCTTTTGCTCCACTTATTTTCTCTCAAACCAAATGATAATAATGGTGAGTCAAAAAAACTATTATATAAGCTTTGAAAATGCAAAATTTTTTTAAATCTTGATTTTGTTTTATCTCATGTAACTTTTAACTTGGGAGCTTGGAATGTCGAGAATGGTTTGATTTTTAGGACATTGTGGATGCTTTTTCGACAGTTTTGAGACGGTTCCATGATTGCTGACCCATCATGGCAGGTATTGTTTTTTACTGGCATATAGGTTAGGGAAGCCATTTTTTCTATTGCATTATGCATACTAGCCTCCATTTGTTGATATACTTGCCATAGGGTCGATCCCAACATGTTATGGTTCCTAAACCACCCTCATTCTCTGATTTTTAAATCATGGCACGATGGTAGAGTCTTCCTTTTCATGGGCATCGTAGTTAGCACATCACTGACATTTGTTGCCCATGCTGCTTTGATCTTAGTAGGCTCGAGAGTCCTCTGTAGTCTCACCATGACTTATGCGCTAAAGACTCATTCCTCTTTTCTTCTCCACTTCACTCTGGCCTTACACCCTAGAGGCTCCTTTGTGTTGAGTTGTACTACTGCATTGCATTTTAACCATTTACACCTTTTAGCCTTGAGCCGGCTTCACTTGAACTCGTGTTTAAGCCAAATTTTGACCATGACAACTGCAAAATCAAACTTGCATGCCCTTGAATTCTGCAACTTGACACACCTTGACCCATGGAAGGAACACGCCTTTGAGTGTCTTTAACCTGTTTTCACCTCCCTGCATTGAGCATAGGAATGTTTCAATCCCAGGAACTAGAGCATCTGTTTCACCGACACTCATTCTTTCCACTGTACTATAGCATTCTTTTATTCTTTTTCCATCTTAAAGAAAAAGACAAAAAAAAATTATATATTCCAAAAAGAGCAAGAACATGACAGTATTTCCACTTATTATTAGTAGCTAGAGTTAGTCGTGTCACCCTTGAACAAAGCACTCAACACAAAGTCTCCTCCATTTGGGCGAGATTTAGTTTGACTTAGGTAAGCCTCAAGATTGTTATTGAGTCAGTTCTCCCCCGATTGGTTATCTCTTCCAATCATATGGAGGGTTTGTTCGTGCCTCCTACATGGCGAACTTATACAGAGTCATCATATGCTAGCACATAGTCACATGGAGTCGTGCTTTTGTTCAAGGGAAGTTAGCCTAAGTCAGCCTTTCTGCGGTGTCTCTTGACTCATTTTTCAGTCGGCCATCCCTGGTTGTTAATATCTTGTCTATCATCACATCAGTTATATTGGTCCTTTACTCGTACTGGTTTGAGAAGGTCTCCATTGACTTCTTGCTGGCATGTCTTGTCCTTATCGACGACGACATCTTGCTCTGAGGATAGGCCTAAAGCCGCACCCTGGCCCTATTTTCATTATTGATAGGTCACCTTGTACTCAGCATCGATCAATATCATGGGTATTTGACTGAGTGGTTTCCCTTGTGTTTGACATCAACTTACACTATTGCACATTGGGATTCATGCAGTACCTTGGCTTCCATTTGACCCTATTGGTGGATACCTTGCCTCTGTGTCAGCTTTCATTCTTGGTTGGTTCAAAGGGTTTTTGTCGTGCGTTAACCACATCTTGTGTATGTTAGAAACGTGTTTCAGTCAGGTTACTACCTCTTTTTTCATCCAATTCCTTCCACATTATTGGCCTACGGGTTACACTCACACTATATTGATGAAGGATGCCTTAATACCTTCCTTCTAGCAAATCTTTCCCTATTGACTATGACTCATTTCTCTGGGGCAAAAATCTAGAATCCATTTGGAAGTACCTTGCGGTTTGCAGTCACTAGTGGTAAATCCTTCGCTATCGACAATGGGAAATCATCATTGTCTCCTGATTGATAGATTATTATAGGTGTTCGACTCCAGCTCATCTATTCACATTGTTGGGTTGTGTTATATTCTTTCCACGACTAACCCACGTAGTGAACCGGGGGGTTAGAGGGGGGGCAGAGCACCCCCTTCATTGCGCCGATTACGCAGCGGAGGGGTGACAGGGGGGGCAGCAGCCCCCCCTATCCAGGGGGTTTGAGTGGGGCGGGTAGCCCCCCTCTACGGGGTCTAGGGTAGCGCCCAAGGAAAAATATTTTTGACCCTATATTAGGTTGGGTGAACCTACCTATGGTTTTCGGTCCATGGTTTTGGACGCGATGGTTTTCGGTCCATGGTATTGGATGCTTCGGCATGTATAAATATGTATTGTAACATTGAGAGGAATATAATGAAAAATCAAGCTGGTAGTCTCGATTTTGAGATCCAGTGGGAAATCTCTGTGTATATGTGTTTTATGTGTTATGCTCTCACATTTTTTATTCCTGTGATTTAGAATTCGTATGCAGGTAATTTTTGTACGGGGTTAAAACCTACATTTGGTATCAGAGATGTTTTGGCTTCAAGGGGACGCCTTTGTCGCTGAGGGGTTTCGCTCGGGCCTGTGGTAGACCCTGTTCAGTGGGAGATCTGCGAGATCGATTCTGGTGGTGAAAGAAGATCGAGAGCAGCGGAAAGATAGAGATTGAGAAGTTCAATGGTTAGAGTTTTGAGTTGTGGAAACTCAAGATGGAAGATCTGTTGGTGGATAAACATCAGTGGATCATGGTAGATCCGGGTACTAAACCAACGGGAGTGACCGAAGAAGAATGGAAGAAGTTGGATCAGAAGGCGAAGACCACAATACGATTGTGTGTCTCAGATTCAGTATTGCTGAATGTATCAGGGGAAGCTACGGCGAAGGCTTTATGGGACAAGTTAGGGACTTTGTACCAATCTATGTCTTTGGTGAATAAACTATTCCTGCGGAAAAAGCTGTATAACCTGAGGATGAAAGATGGAGACTCGGTGATAGAGCATCTGAATGCGTTTAATACTGTGGTAAGTCAGTTATTCTCTGTTGATATTAAAATTTCAAATGAAGATAAGTGCATCAGTTTGTTGTGTTCTCTACCAGACTCGTGGGATAGTCTGGTTATTGCAATAGGTAGCAATGCAACTGCTTTGCAGTTTGATGAAATAGTCTCAGCCTTGCTGACGGAGGAGATGAGACGGAAAAATATGGACAACCAGAATGGTGATGCCTTGTCTGTACGAGGACGGTCCCAGAACAGAAACAAAAATAAGTCATCGAGTGGGAGATCTAAATCTAGAGGGAGATCTAAATCTCCAGGAAAACCTACAAAGGTGGTGTGCTGGAAATGCGGAAAGGAAGGGCACTTCAGAAGGTAGTGTAAATCTAAAGCTCCTGATAAAGGAAAGGGATCTGATGATGCTCCTTCTGCAAAGGCAAAAACCACCTCAGATGAAGGTGGGGATGTGTACTTGGCTTCTTCAAGTACACATGTAGATCATGAGGCATGGTTAATTGACTCAGGTGCATCCTTTCACTTAACTCCCCACAGAGAGTGGTTCTGTGAGTATGAGAAATACGATGGTGGTGATGTCTTGTTAGGAGATGATAGGAAGGCTAGAATCATTGGTCGTGGAGAAGTAAAGTTGAAGTTGCAAGGTGGAAGGGCTAGAACCCTTTCGGGTGTTCTGTATATTCCTACAGTGGCCAGAAATCTGATTTCTGTAAGCAAGTTGGATGATGCAGGTGTAAAGACAACGTTCGAGAAGGATACCTGCAAGATGGTTTGAGGAGCACTGGTATTGATGCGGGGAGTTCAGATTGGAACTCTGTACAAGCTACAAGGTAGCACTGTTGTTGATGGGTGCAATAGTTCTATGGTTCCTGAAAATGGATCAGAAAATCTAGTGGTCTCCGGAGAGAAGACCATGCTGTGGCATCAAAGGCTTGGACATATTGGAGAGAAGGGCCTTCGAATACTTCATGGTAAAGGTATGGTGGAAGGTATGAGTAATAGCTCTTTGGATTTTGATTTCTGTGAAAATTGTGTATATGGGAAGTAGAATCAGGTGAGTTTCCCCTCTGGTGGTAATAGGGTGAAACATATATTAGAGCTTGTGCACACTGATGTGTTTGGACCTGTGAAGGTTCCATCACTGGGTAAGTATGTGTACTATGTATCATTTATAAATGAATTCTCAAGGAATACATGGATATATTTCCTTAAGAAGAAATATAAAGCCTTTTATAGGTTTAAAGAATTTAAGGCTCTCATGGAAAATCAAACAGAGAAGAAGATAAAGGTGCTGAGGACAGATAATGGTGGAGAGTTTTGCAGCAAGGAATTTTAAGAATTCTATAAGAAGTGTGGTATAGCATGACATAAGACTACTCCATATACACCTCAGCAAAATGGAGTTGTAGAAAGAATGAATAAGGCATTGACGGAAAGGGCAAGAAGCATGCTCAATGGTGCCAGGTTAGGACAGGAATTCTGGGCAGAGGTGGTGGACACTGCATGTTACTTGGTCAATAGGTCATCTTCATCAGCATTGGAGGATAAGACTCCATAAGAGGTATGGACTGGTAAGAAACCCTCTCTTTCACAACTGAGGGTATTTGGATGTGATGCATATGTACATGTTCCAAAGGAGAAATGAAAGAAGTTGGATAGTAAATATGAAAAGTGCATCTTTATTGGGTATAAGGATGGTTTAAAGGGTTATAAGCTTTGGAACCTAGTAACAAGGAAGGTTGTGTATAGATGAGCTGTGGTGTTCAAAGAGGTGAAAGATGTTATTAAACATGAAGTCCAACCAAAGGAACCTGAGAAGATAGAGTTTGAGCTAAAGGAGGAAGAATGAGACTCTACAACAGAGGAGGAATCAAAAGATGAAGAGCCACAAACTCCGGCTGTGAGAAGATCAGTTCAAGAAAGAAGGCAACTAGAAAGGTATAGTCCATATGCTTTTTGTTCAAATTTTGCTTTGTTTGTTACTGATGATGATCCCAGAACTGTGAAGGAAGCAGTGGATTCAGAGGATGGAAAACTCTAGAAAGAGG
>APFE030340613.1:0-11175 GCA_000404065.3 Pinus taeda
GTGGTTCATGAGCTACTATAAAACACAATATCCTTCTATTATGATATCTCTCTATCCAATACTAGCTACTTTTCTCAGCTATGGAACAAAATGCACTCAAATAGAATCAAACCCCATTTCATGGTAATGGTTTGGTTAGAACACATCCCAATAGCCAACTAGGTGTAAAAGTTTACCCATTTAACCCTCAATATGAGTTATAATTTGACCCTTCAAGCGTATTATTCATAGGCCCCACATGGCTAACCCATTTTCCATGAGTAATGGATTTGACATGGAATCCTCTCAAATTAGGGTGGTCAAGCACAATAGATTAACTTCTGAGAAGCATAAATTTTGCATTCGAACTTTGATAGACATAATTCTTGCGCCATTAGAGATAAATTTGAGTGTGGATTAATGCCATGGGGTGGAACTTAATTGATAATTTTTTTCCATAAAATATATCATTTAAGCCATCAAACGAGTCTTGGAAGCTTCCTCTGACCTTAATTCTCCAAATTATGTTCCATTGAGAAAACTACTCCTATAAGTTTATTTCTCTTATTTTTCCACCCTAGAAGAATTGAAATGGATGAAAAATTATGATTATCCAATGAAAATCATAAAAACTCCCATTAACCACATATATTAAATAAATAATCTAATAAATTAAAATAAACCTTTAAAATACATAAACACAAATAATTCAACTAATCAAAACAAGCCTTTAAAATACACATACATACCCTTTCCAATCCACACAAATTATACTTAACATGATTCACAATAACAATACAAAAATTCAACTAATTAAAACAGACTTTGGAAATACACACATACAGGCATACCCTTTTCAATCTTTACAAATTGCACTTAATAGTAGTTGTGAAAACAATTTTAAATATATAACTATGATGGGCAATAACATATCCTTAAGTAAATAATCTCATCAATTAAAATAACCCTTTTGATATATAAGTATACATAATTCAACCAGTTAACATACGCTTTTAGAATATACAAATACACACATACAATTTTCAATCTATAAAAATTATACTTACATGATGAACATGTTTGTTATATAACTATGCAAAGAAAAGCTTATTTTATAGAAATGGCAATCCGGCCACCTTTTAAGATCATTTCATGTAATGCTACATCTACCAATGAGGAGTCTTAACCCATTGTACGTGTGCAAAAACCCATTCTTGAAAAAGTATATAAAGGATTTCGATCTAGATATCATAAGACTGAACACTGTACAATCACCACCCAAGTTAACTTGTTGACATAATAATATATTTTGGGGAATCACCACTCAAATTGAACTTCTTGACCTAATAATATTATTTTGTAAATTTTATTATTACTTTGCTTTATTTTATGATATTTAAAATATAATATTCATGTCTAAATATGAGTAAGTTGTTTACGAGGCTGGGGTGGGCTGCGGAAACAATAAATTATAATTTGGTTTTAAAATTAAGAATAATAATTTAATTATAAATAAATTAATATAATAGTTAAATATATATATAAAAAGAGATGTGATAAGATTGTTAATTATGGAAATTTATTTACACATTGTTACCAGAATTATTAAAGTATAAATGGATTTTGTTATAGTATCATAAGTCAATGTCATGATTTATTAATACTATTTAAAAATTATAATTCATTTTGAGATGGTATGTGTTTATATTACATTAATCAATTTAATTGGAAGAGTAGAAAAGGCATAAGTACTTTTAAATAAATATGAATTTTTACTGTATAACTATTATTGAAAATATTTAAGAATATTATGTGGAGGATAAATACCCACTATCTATTTAAATTAAAATTAAAATTCTTTAAGTCATATTATAAAATAGGCATACATATTGATATAATTAAATGTATAACTTAATAAAAAAATTGAGTGTGGTTTATGGATCATGGGCATCAGTTACTGCTACATCCTAGTTACTGCTACATCTTGCTAATTCAACTATGGAGTCCACATCCAGAAAATATTTATAAACATACATATTGATATAATTAAATGTATAACTTAATAATTATTTTTTGTCAATGTGGTTTAGTGCTAATTCAACTATGGAGTCTACATCTGGGAAATATTATACTAATTAAATTATACAGAGTCTCATCTGAGAGCTTTGAGAGAACTGAACCTCTTAATAGAAAATGTGTTCTAATGATGGGGGTTAGTTGGCCATGGGTATCAGTTACCACTACATCCATGAAATATTATCCACAAAATATTTATACTATGTAGATCCTTAAACCCATCTCCTCTCAATAGAGGAGGTGTTTTAATGATGGGAACTCAAGCAATATAGTTATTTTCCAATTGTTTTTTTTTTTCATTACGGTTCATGGACCATGGGCATCAATTACTTATTTTCCAATTGATTTCTTTTTTTCATTATGGTTCATGGACCATGGGCATCAATTACTGCTACATCCATGAAATATTATACACAAAATATTGATACTATGTAGATCATTGAACCCATATCCTCTCAATAGAGGAGGTGTTTTAATGACGGGAACTCAAACAATAGAGTTATTTTCCAATTTATTTTTTCTTTCATTATGTTTCATGGACATCAATTACTGCTACATCCACGAAATATTATCCACAAAATATCTATACTATGGAGATCCATTAAAAGGGAAATATTATCCACAAAATATATACTATATAGATCCATTCGAAGGTAAATATTATCCACAAAATATTTATAATATGTAGATCCATTCCAAGAGAAATATTGTCCACAAAATGTTTATACTATGTAGATCCATTTGAAGGGATCACTTTCGGCTAATTTGGCTAATTAAACTGTGAAGTGCAGAGTGTGACATTCGAGATCATTGAGAGAGATTGAATTTTCATCACCTCCAAGATAAAGGTTGCTTTTGATGACAAAAATCAAGTCTCAATTGAAGCTAACTCCCTTTGAGGGGATATATATATATATATTAATAATAGTATTATATATAATAATATAATATAGTATATATATTAATAATATAAATTATACATATAATAAAAATACTTATATTTCGTAGTATATAATTCTACACCTTATTCACAACAAATATGTCATGTACTACAAAGCTAATTCATCAATTTTTTCCAATTGTGAGGGGTTTTGTGGTTCACCTTACAAAGCTACATCAACAAAACACAAAATTTGCAACACATAATGGTAATAGGGAATTTTTTAAATATGCTTTATCCACCATAAGAGAATTTTGGCCATTAATCTTTAATTCACCCATCTTCAATTTACACCCCTTGTTAGCATACTTGTTTTCTTCTTTGTTGAATTTTCTCACAACATGGAAATATGCTTCCAATGGAATATCTTAAGCAATTTTCCTAATTCTTTTCATGATGTTTTCCTTAGATTTCTCATTTGGGAGAGAACATGATGCAATAATGGTAGAAAATGTGCCATAACCATAAATGTGCTTACTAGATATTCTTTGGATAACAAAAATCACGTCACATATATATGGCATCCACTTATTATTCTTTTACTAATAAAAAGTTGTAGTAGAAACCATTCTCTACTTAATTATTTAACATATGACTAAAACTCCATAGTTAGCTAAGCACTTTGTCCTCAAAACCATAGAGTACCCTCCTCTTCTACAAGCCTAACTAAATATTTTTAGTATTGCAAAATAATATATTGATAATTTTTTTAAAATATAAACATAAATTTTATTACTAACTTTTTTTAATGGGTGTACTAACTATATTAATACAAGTATTATTTTGATTTTATATATATATATATATGATATATATTATATATTGTTTATAAAATAATAATAATAATATAAATTATAATGAATAATATAATTAAAATTATTGAAATAAAAAATCTTTAGTGAAATTAATACTTAAAAGAATAAATAAAAATTTGGTTATATTTAAATAGTATGTTTTGAATTGAGAGTTTTTTTAATATAAATTTCAAAATTAAAAAAAATCTTAGAATTTATAAATCAACTCATAAAAACCTAAAATATTTACACATCACATTTCCTTTCTTTCACCTTCCTTTAAGTTATATCTAATGGTTTGATAGGAATTACAACATTCAAAGGAAAAATAAAAAAACATTTCCAAGATGTTGAAGTTTATTCTGAAAATAGTAGAGGAAATAGAACAAACTTTCATATTAAAGTAGTTTAAATATTTTTAAATTTTAATTTCTCATATTAAAGTAGTTTAAATATTATATAGTTTTAGTCTTTTTAAAATATATTTACGTATAAGTTATTAAAATATTTTAAATAAGAAATATTTAAAATTTATCTATCAAATTTTTTTCAACTCCACCTTATATATTATTATACATTATAATTTAAATCACATTAAAAAATAATATGTGACTAAAATCCAATATAATAATTATGAGAGCTTTGCCTTTTTAAAATAGCCATAATTCCGTTCAAAAAAATTGAAATATAAAGAAAATGATAGAAAGAAAATCCTCTTTACCTTGTAGCTTATAAGTACATCTATAAACAAATTGTCTCTGCAGTGTTGCTTATAAGTACACCTATAAACGGAATTATCTTGCAGGAAAAGAAACAAAAATATCAGCAAATACTAACATAAGGCATAAATAGCTAAAGATCCATTATGGGATCTATTATCTTTCGGAAGGAGAGCTACCGAACTACATCCAACAGCGATAACAGGAATCTACTCTATTTTAACTTTACTATATAATATGTACAATAACGACTCTATTTTATATATACTATATAATGTGAACAACAACGATTTGAGATGATTTGACTGGAGACACAACTATGATACATTAAACGCTGATTTTAAGTATCCTTGGAAATTGGCATATCAATCCATAACCGCCGTTTAACTCACCAACAAAGCCATGTTTCAGTCTTTCAATGAGTTTCGGGCTTCTAAACCAGAGGACTCCATTATTGTCGCCAGCGCCGGTTTCCAGTAGCTGAACCTGCGTATCCAGCTCCCGTACGACCCCAACCCCAACCCCAACGTGCTGTCTTCCTCTTCATCTAAGCCCTGCTTGGGCACTGCAAACAGGTCTGGTTCTTTTCCCTGCAACTTATCTGATTTCTCAGTACTCCCATTCGCTAAAGAAAATTCATATAAATTGCCAGTGCCAACCGCTGGAAAGATCACAGAGTTGCTAGAGGCCTTTCTCTGGCCGGATTTGCACTGAAATGCCAACAAATTAACCCAGGCCATGTCAGAAGCCGAGAGTACACGACGCAGATATTTTTGCATGGGGAGAAGAAAATAAACGCTCCCCAACGCCAAATGCTCCTCAGCGTTGAGCGCTGCGATGCGCCGCCCGGCTTGGAGATTACCGTAATCGCATACGAATTGTTGCGGATTGTCCATCATCACCTCTCCCACGTTAACTGTCTCCCAGAATTCTTCAAAGCTACCATCTTCCCACCGTATAACTTTCACAGCCGCGGTGGTTCTCGACGGTTGGACGCAGCACATCTGGTTCCCCATTGATTTGTATTTCTTTCTTTCACACTCCTCTCTATATACAACATTAAATCTATAGCTCTCTTCTGATCTATCTACCTATCCCTAGCAGCACCCTCGGGATTGAAATGAATAAGAACGAAAGTCCATTAGAGTGACAGGAAAACGAGTCTTGCAAATGCGTCCGAGCAGAAGCCCTGAGAAGACGAAAAGGAGGTAGGTGTATATATAGTGAGCTCGGGAGGCTTCTCTCCAAGCTTTTTGAGCATAGGAATAAAATCTTAAATCAAAATAAATAATTTGTCTCTAGGTCCGATAGATCATTATTTGGTCTCAACGGACGTTAACCATCATCATCATCATCATCATAAACTTTGGGTAAGACTCTGTCCAACACAGTGAATTCGTAAATGTGTATGGTATGGATCCGCCTCATAAGAATAAGTCTCTTTACGACCTTGGCGCATCTGAAGCAGTTGTCTCAATACATCACCTTGCCTGATATTATTTCGGTTTGTGTGAGTCCACATACCAAAACAAGGTTAGTTAAGGAATAACAGGAATATATATATATGAATTTGAATTTTTCAAATTTGATGAGAATTGACAAGAAAAAAATTGAGAGCAGTTAAGAAATAAAAAAATTATTTTCCGTTACCTAAGGGATAAGAGGAATTATATATAGCTGTATGTATTTATCGATAAGAATTTGAATTTTTCAATTCCTATTATTCTTATGAGAATTGACAAGAAAAGAATTCACAGCAGCTTGAACTTTTCAATTTATGATGTATACAGAGTTAATATTATACGTCCGTCCCGTATAGAAGACCCTGTTTACCTCTTTTATGCAGCTGACAGCTTCAACGTGAATTCTCTCAGTCGCTTAATTTTCAAGGGTAGTTGTTTTAGCTGCATGTATTGCTGACAGCTTCAACGTGAATTCTCTCAGTCGCTTAATTTTCAAGGGTAGTTGTTTTAGCTGCATGTATTGCTGACAGCTTCAACGTGAATTCTCTCAGTCGCTTAATTTTCAAGTGTAATTGTTTTAGCTGCATGTATTGGTAACAGGTTCAACGTGAATTCTCTCAGTCGCTTAATTTTCAAGGGTTGTTGTTTAGCTGCATGTATTGCTGACAGCTTCAACGTGAATTCTCTCAGTCGCTTAATTTTCAAGGGTAGTTGTTTTAGCTGCATGGATTGCTGCCGGCCCAAATATTTAATTCCCGATGGTCGGGGGAAAGGACAAAATACAATATCATAATGGCGCAATAACCCTGAATCATATGGTGTGTTTAACACGGGACGGTATTTCTAGTTTTTTCTATGCATTTGACTGGCGATTGTTTTGTCGATCATTTTTTCGACTAATCATGTCATTGTGATTTTACGTTACGTGTTGTCGAAGAACATAATTAGCATCGTATAGAATTGGAAATGATGTAAAATTAGTTTAACATAAAATTTTATGAATCATCCGTTCGGGGAAAATTTAAGGTTTAGTTGAACTTTTGGAAACTATATAACAACATTTATGATTCGTTAAACAAAAAGTTTAGGATAAGTTTATCTATTTTAAGTGATATATGGTTGGGAGGAATTTTGATTTTTTAATAAACAAGGCAGGCTGGATGGCAGGTAGTCCCTGGCTGTTCCAGCCACCACCAGGGAGAGAGCCCTATATTCTATTTTTGATGTAGCAGCCAGCAGTAGGGGCTTCAGTAGCATATCCATAGCCAGTAAAAGCCAGCTAGATTTTTAGGCTAGAGTAGTTCCTGCAACAACAGTAGACGCAACATTTAAACCATCACCATTCTTATCCTCCACGGAACCAGCATTGAATTAAAATCTGTTTATTGCAGACCATCAATGCATCCTCGGCATCGCGATTCTCATCCTCCATGGAACGAGGATTGAAATTAAAATCTATAGAGAAACATGATCAACTGAGTTCTTGCAGACCATTAATTCACTCACAGGCATTAAAGTTTCTACAGCGGCAACATGGTCCCGAATAGATTCTGTAAAGGCAATATTTATAGTTTTACAGCAACATTATAATTAAGAGGCGAATTAAAGGATTTGCAGTGAAAACTGCTTCACTTCCATAGTAACGTGGTCATATAAAAGGGTTAGACCTTAGCATTTTCGACATTTTTCGGAGCTTATATTAGACTGAGGTGAGGCAATTTTTTTTTGCTGAAATTGTTATTTTGTATTAATGAAATTATTTTAAACAATATTGGAGCTTGGTATTTACTTAGTTCTTGAATGACTACTTAGTTCAAAAAATAATTTTGACTGAGTAATCAGAGAGGAAAGCCACTTAGTGCTAATTTTGACTGAGTAATCAGAGAGGAAAGCCACTTAGTGCTTGAATGAGTAAGTAGTTAAAAAAGTAATCAGATAAGAATACAAGATATGGCTAGCATCAGAGGCTAGAGTAGTTCCTGCAACAGTAGATGCAGCATTTATGGTACAATAAACTGTTTTATGAACGGGCATATGGTTTAATAACGGAAGTATCTTATTGTTTCGTTTAGTATTTATTTAGTTTTTGAATGACTACTTAGTTCAAAAAAGTAATTTTGATACAAGATATGAAGTTATTGAATGACTGCTTAGGGCAAAAATGGAAATTCTTCTCAAGCTTATAGCTCGGAAAACAAAAATTCATACTTCTAGTTCTTCTCAAGCACGCTACAGAGGATAAAATAAGTCAATCAGTCCCTGCCTTGAGCTCGGAAAAGCAGGATCCTACGCAGCCTGGGACTGGTATAATAAACAGTTCAAACTGTTTTGTGCCATATACACCGGAAGTATGGCTAGCTGATACCACCTTAGTACAAAAAAGTAATCTTGAATGAGTAATCGCAGAAGAAAGCCATTCTTCTCAAGCCCGGGACTGGTACAATAAACAGTATCAGATAAGAATATCCAGTTCTTGAATAACTGCTTAGCTCAAAGACGAAAGCTCAAAAAACAAAAATTCTTCCGCTACAGAACTGTGTAAAGCCACTTAGTTCTTAAAGCTTATAGTTCAAAATTTTGCAGCTATCAATTACTGTGGTGATTATTATAATTTCTATATGTAGCCATGGAAACATGATTTTAATATGCATAAGGAAGCATTAGTTTGTCCGAAACTGGGTAAGAAAGCCTAGTCTCCCTCTTGAATAATGGTACAAAAAATCTCTCAGGGCCATTGGTAATGGTCTTTGTAAGTTTATTACCCTGAGCCTAAAGACCAGGGCTTTGCAATCCTCTACAACTGCCCAAATCTGCATTAATATGGCCTGTGCAAAGGTATTCCTGAAAAGCTTCTGCTGAAGAATAGAACCACTAAGTTAACGATGACCAATGCTCTCTACTATTAGAAAATTGGAGGTTTCTCTATAGGTAGGACAAGGGGAACACCTCCTATTGAATGAGTGAACGCGAAAAGGGAGAATGACACATTGGATTGATAGCATGTGTTCTTGAGTACTCATTCTCTTGTATTAGAAAATTGGAGGTTTCTCTATAGGTAGGACAAGGGGAACACCTCCTATTGAACGAGTGAACGGGAAGAGGTAGGTCAATGGTGTTGTTAGGGTATTGATTAAAAGTTTTTTTCATTTCATTTATGAAAATGTGGAACGGTTCCATGCCATTTCTTGAACGTTGAATACCCTCGGTTATTCGGTTCAATGCCGAAGCTTTTGCAATTACATTTTGCTTTGCTTTCGAATATTTAATGCTAGTGAATTTGATGTTTTTTTGTTGTCTTCGCTCTTAGAAATAGAATAGGGAAAATGACATGTATGAATTCATGGGATTTCCTACTTTATTGTCTATGTATCCATGTGTCATTTAACCTTCAGAATTCATGGGCATTAATCTTCAGAATTCATGGTATCCATGTATAGTATTTTGTTGTCTCGAGTCTAAGAAATAGAATAGGGCAACTTACATGTGTGACTTCATGGGAATTCCTATTGTATTGTCTATGTATCCATGAGTCATTTAACCTTCAGAATTCATGGGAATTCCTACTATATTGTCTATGTTTTTAGCCTTCAAGGATATATGAACATAGCCTTCAAGGATATATATGGCCATATGCACAAATTACAAGCAAGAAATAACCATAATTAGGTGAACACTTTGAAGGATATATACAAAGAAATGTGGGCTTGAGAGAACTGCGAAGTTCACACCACTAAATATAGGCTTCCAAGAGGCTTCCAAGATATTTATCAGTTTCCTTACTAACTAAAATACATATCAGTTTCCTTACTAACTAAAATATATAGGCCAAATTTGAGATACTGAAATCGAAGTAGAACTACCTGGCAAAACAAGCCGTCGAAGGGCTTCCTATTTGATTCCTATCTGGTTCTCCAAAGCATATTCTAATGGATACAACTCTGTCCACCGAGGCACCAACTGCATCTTTAGCTTTGGCAGTGTTTCTATTCACAACGAAAGGAGATAAGTGTGTAGAGGCTTTTTCCTTTACCCTGTGCCGATAGGATTGAATGGGGAATGAAGGGATTTGGATACGGTCTTATCCCCAATGTCAATAGTTCATTGAGTTTGGGTCGATTATCAGGGCCTTGATTGCCTAGAAATGAACGTCCCAAACTGGGGCATTTGACAAATTACCTAAATCCCATCTTAAACAGAAAAACAATTAGCACCTTGGAGTATGGGGCCAAAGCCGAAGGTATTGTCAAATTACCTAAATCCCATCTTAAAGACAAAATCAATGCTACTGAAATGCAAAACAGAAAATGCAAACATCAAGAGTTTAACAGCTAGCTTGTCGACTGTCACATAGACAACGAATGCAAAACAGAAAATGCAAACATCAAGAGTTTAACAGCTAGCTTGTAGGGATACTTCATAGGCATTGAAGCGTGACAGAAAAAGAACATAAAGACAAAAATTACAGGGTCAACTAAATAACTTCTCAGGCTGGCATTGGGATAAAGAATGCCCTGACGATATAGTCACCCTCTGTAAAAAACTGAAACCTTGCAGACGCTAAAATATATCAAAACAATGCAATAACATAAATAGTACCTGAAATACACCAATGTGCAGAGCTGAAGCAAAAACAAAATTGGAAACGAGTTAACCACGAAATCCGTTGTAACTTTATTATATAACAAGAAAAGTTATTATATAACAAGAAAAGTAACTTACACGTAGCGGACGCTGCATGCATAATCTAGAATGGAATGAATAACACATACATATCACCTGACTTACTTAACCTCCATCAAATCGGCCTCGCATAACATCCATCAAATCAGCCTCGTACTAGCTTACCTTAAGGTGACGGCCTAACAGATGTCATAGCTCACGGAACAGATGTCACCGCCATGCCACCTTAGCTGCTAGCATAAATTCGATGCCCTGTTGTTTAACCCTCTCCCTGACCCTCTTAATCAGAGAGCAAAGATGACATTCTCCATGCAAATGCCAAATTGTGCTGGCCTGATCAGCATAGTCCCTCCTGTTATTGCGTATCTTTTTCTCTCTCAACCCCAACCCCAACGCCTGGACATCAATATCTACGTCTAACTCAACCTTTGGCAGCACACACTGATCTGCTACTTTTCCCTGCAATTTATCTGTTGTCTCCACAGCCCCATTGTCTGCAGAAAATCATGTAAATAACCAGTGCA
>APFE030340614.1:0-10678 GCA_000404065.3 Pinus taeda
ATGAAAAAAATCGTCCAGTGTGGGGACAAAATCCTTATCAATAGGGATAAGTTCTACAGTCAAGGCCTGCTCAGAGGCCCCAAATGCCTTTTAATATGCAATTTCCATTCTTGTACACATTGGAGCTGGCAGATGTTTCTAGACTTATGAATGATCCCATTCTTCATTCACCATACTGGCCTGTAGTTCCGTCCAATATTCTGAGCAATTGTCTGAAGTTTGAGGGAAAATAAAAGGAGGATCCACAAGCCCACGTGATAACATATCACCTCTGGTGCTCCTCCAATTCGTACGCTGATGATTCCATTCATCTCTGACTTTTTCAATGAAATCTCATAGGTGATGCAGCCAAGTGGTACATCAAATTACCTTGAGTTACCTACAATAACTTCAACACTCTTACTATGGCTTTCCTCACACATTTGTAGCTATCAGTTCACTATGAAAATGGCACCCATCTACTTAGATCACTTAAGCAAGACACTATGACCCATATCTCCAATCACATCCATAAATGGACGCATCAGCATCACCTGATAAAGTTTGAAATTGCTAATCAGTTGTTGACGGAATGGTTCACCAAGTCATTCGTGAGCAAGATTGTTGAGGACATAGCTATGGGTGGGTGTGTCACCGAGGAGCAAGTCATTGCTCATGCCCAATATTTAGACCTCATCTACTTATAGTCTATCACGTTATATCATATGTTACCCGATGCTCTAAGACCATCATCAGAGCTAACAACATCGAAGTCTCCTGATACCCCACCTATTGATGGAGTGATTGGTTCTTTTTTCAAACCCCCACAAAATTTTCTTCCAAGCAGAAGGCAATTTCAAACACTAGTTCCAATGATCCCTCTCAAAATTCACCTCGTCCTGGTAAAACCTTTGAGGTTCACGCCATCCAGTCTACCATAGCGGATAAATCCTCTAAAGGTGAAAATAAGGGCAAAGATAAGGCCAAAGCTGATGCTCATGTCGAGAAGTTAGCTTTGGCTGTTGTTCAGGTTGTTAAACACTTTCGGCATTATATTCTCCTCCGCACTAAAACTATGATTTCTGAGTGTAACCCCATGACTTACATTCTAACTCGTTAGTTACTTGGGGGAAAGTATTCTAAGTGGATTTTCATCCTCCAAGAATTCGATTTGGTGTTCACTACTGCCAAATCCAAGAAATCACTTCTGAGTTGATTTTCTCTTTTCCCTCTGCTTCTCTTCCTACTGGCACTAATGAGAAGCTCCCCAACAAGACTCTTTTTCTGATTATCACTCTCGACCCTTGGTACGATGATATCATCGTGTATCTCCAAACTTCTACCTTACAATGTGTGTTGACCAAGGATGATCGTCGATGCATTCGGCATCAATCCCAACCTTAATGCATCATTGGGGATACTTTATACCACGTCGGTGTTGATTCAATTATTTGTTGATGTTTAACTCTCAGTGAGGCTAAAAGAGTCTTAAATGAATTCCATTATGGCGCATGTGGAGGTCATCTTTTTGGCTATTCCATTGCTTAAAAGATCCTCCATGCTGGTTACTTCTAGCCCTCCATATTTAAGGATTGCATCCTTGTTGTTCACAAATGCCATGAGTGCCATATTTATCAGCACAAAATGCGTGCCCCACTTGCTCTCCTTCACCCCGTTATTAATGTTGGTCCCCTTGCCAAATAGGGCATTGATTTTATGACTTGTAATCCTCGGTCGGCTGGGGGGCATGGTTATATTATCGTTGCCATGGATTACTTCACCAAATGGGCCTAAGCGATGCCTACATATTCAGCTGATGGTAAAATGGCAACACAATTTCTATTCAATCATGTTATTTCTAGGTTTGGAGTTCCTCAAGCCATTGTAACTAACCATGGCTCCCATTTTCATGATTACATGATGGCTGAGCTGACTTCTATGGTCGACTTGCATCACAGCGGCTCAACTCCATATTACCCTCTGGCCAACGACCAAGTTGAAGTTGTAAACAAAGTGTTACTAACTATACTTCAGTGCACCATTGGGATGCACAAATCCAATTGGCATCTCATGCTTTTTTCAACTTTATGGGCCTACCAAACCTTGACTAAAGACACAAATTTATTGACACCTTTCCATATTGTCTATGGTTTAGAAGCAACTTTATTGATTGATTGTGAAATTACCTCACTCAAATTGGTTGTCAAACTACTCCCCAAAACCTCACCTCAATAAGAGTGTCTCGTGTATTTAGAATGATTAGATGAAACCCACCATCTCGCTGCTTTAGTCATTGAAGCACAAAAAAAGTGGGTTAAGTCCCATTTCAATCAGTTGGTCTCTCCTTGTGCCTTTTATAAGGGTGATTTGGTCCTACTATATGACCAAGCTAATAATAAGCTAGGGGTAGGTAAATTCAAACCCATGTGGCATGGGCCCTATATTGTGAAGCATGTGTTACAAAAAGGGGCATATGAGCTGATTGATTATGAGGTAAATCCCTTGGACAAACCCTGCAATGAGCTGTATCTCAAAAAGTACTATGCCTGAGTCATCTCGCGTAGTTACTTTCATACATTGTGTGTTATTAATTTTTTTGCAGTTTTGTTTGTTGTGTTTTTTCAAGCAGCTTTCCTGGTTATTATGTCTTCACCTACTTTTCAGATGTCTATGACTCCTTATGTTAGTTTTGCTGATGGTTCTTGCCGTAGTACTCGGAATCTATCTTCCGCACCATGGGTTATTTACAACCCTAATGGTGAGTTGATTGATCTTCAAGGTATTTTTTTAGGTCGAAAAACTAATAACATTGTTGAATATAGCATCATTATTGAACTCTTGTCAGAAGCCATTGCTCTGGACATTCGGGAAATGGATGTTAACCTTGATTCGCAGCTTGTTGTTCTTCAGCTCAATGGGCAATATTCCTTTAGAAAACCTCACATATTGATAATATATTTGTGTATTCGTCTTTTATAAATAAATCTTGATTATATCACATATCATCACATTCCTATACATATGAACATATGCATTAGCTAATTATGCGTTAGACAAACATTTATGCAACATGTGAAAAACAAAACATTGTATCATAGTAAACATAAAATATAACATATATATCTATATATATATGTGTGTGTGTGTGTGTGTGTGTGTGTGTGTGTGTGGATAATTTTTTAGTGTCATATATCAAAACCAAAAAAATAATATATGTGTTCAGTACATCCATCTCTCGCAGGCCTCAAAATTGTAAATGCTAAAACTATGCACTACTCGGCATGGTGCTCATGATAGCATGTCACTGTTTGTACTACTCAAGTCATTAAACGGTGGATCCGATCTCACACTCCCACTATGTTCCACTGATATTGGCATGGAATTTTCGCCATTTCAGCATACTCTGAAATTCCTCTGGTTAGTTTATCGAGATTCCATGCAATTTCTTCCTCATTATCGACTCCTTCCTAATAAGGAGTGATTTCAAACTGTTGGGCAATGTGTCTAGTGATCGGGGGCATCCCAGCTGGTCGCTCTAGTCCTACATCTACAATTACAAAACTGAAGTGTCACAAATGCATATATTTCAAAAACAATAAAAAATCAAAAATCAAAATTGTTTGCTTACCTCCATCAACAAAATCCTCCCCTTCTGGAAGTGGCATGTCAGGATCGCTAGAGAAGTCAGTACCACTATATGGCCAATCGTCCACCACAATCAGTTGACTCCTCAACCACACAAAGAAGGCAGGTTTGTATGACATATGCGGGCCCATGTTGGTTCTGGGCATCAATTCACTCCATCATGCTATCCATGGATCTCGTGGAAATGGGGGGTTTACCTTTGCCAGTTGATAGTGAAATAGTGGGATTCATTCCAAAAAGAAAGTCACCACAATGGAACCATATCCAAATTGTTTTAAGTTCTCTACCTTGCATTGAATAATTGGCATTTTATATTCACTTTCATGGCTTTCGCCCAGTTGAAGACAGTGGGTGTCGTGCAGTCTATGGCATACTGGAAGTTAGACTTGTTGGAATCATGCAATGCCTGAACCCCAGCAACTCTATTTATGGTCAAGAGAAACAATTTTAGTACAAGATCATTAACAGTCTTGATATCAACCTTGCCACCTTTTTCTTTCATTTCTTCTGGACAATGTTCTACAAGAAACATGTTCACACTTACCCCAATGGGCCTAACCCCATACAAATTGACTAGTATTCCTCTTTGCGAGAGCCCAGTGATGAAGTCTCTAGCTCCATCTCTTGGTCCTGGATCACAAAGACTACCTGTTTGACGTCCCATAGACTAATCAATTATTGTAACAGCTCAAGTTGGGCTCGGTGTAAGGAATAATTTTAGGAGCTCGCAGTTCCTCATAGCATCTATGCAGTTTTGATCTGCCAATGCCAATGAATCAATTGCCTTGTGCTCGCATTCTTTCCAATCAACGATGATTTCACTGCATTTTGCTTGCAAACACCATGTATTCCAGTCAACATCAATCTTTCACCAAGAAATTTCGAATTTAAAGCATTTAAATTGGACGAAATTGAAAATTTTTCATCTCTCTGCGCTGGCATGATTGTTTTAAAAACAGTGGAGCTGACGGCACAAGTGCCTGTTGTAATAACCCTTGATTGGCACGATCCTGAGCCTAGATCTCCCACTGACCGAAGGAAACTTTTTGTTCGCCAAAAGTCCCTCAAAAATACGAAAATTTACTAAAAACAGGAAAAAGATGTATGAAAACAAAGTTTAGGGTCTCAGCTCTTACTTGCAACTGACAATTCATCGATCGGCCTCCTAGATCTGTCGCAATCTACTCCTGAAGATTTAGGGCACAAGTGGGTAAAAATTGCTCCAAATGAGGTAAAAGAGGTAAATGGTAAAAAATAATTTACTTTTTCCCTTTTTATAACCTTATCATGATGTTTTAGGGTTTTACAAGCATTTGTTTGCCTATTTTTACATTAGAAGTCAGATAATGCGTTCACTTCTTATGCAGCAACAGGTTATGCAATTATTGATGATGGTGATAGAGTCATGTTTAAACTCTTTTCTCAGATCGTAAAAAAATCAAATGAAAATATCATTGAGTATTCTTCCCTTTTTGACTCGTTAAAGAGAATAAAAATGAGGGCTCTCCTTTCAACTCTTTTTTGACCCTTAAAACATGAAAAGATTGTCGATCTCTTGTCATTTTGAACTCGTTAAAGAATATGAAATGTCGTTTACCCAGTATTCGTTTACCCCTTTTTCAGGCTGGGATAAACTATTTACGGAAAAGGTAGTCCTTTGCTGACATGGTCAAGCAGTTCAGCTTAAGAGATACAACTATACAAAAAGGGACCTTTTGGAGTTTTTTTTTCCATGTCTTTTTAAAACTCTCTAATATGAAAAAGATATCGAGTTACACCTTTATCGGACTCGTTAAAAGATTAAACACCATTAGATTCGTTACCATGATGGACATGAGCTTCTCCTTCCTATGGCTCATTAATCTTACTAGGTTGGATTTGTAGGTTTTAACCCTGTACATAAATTACATGCATACGAATTCTAAAACATAGAAAATAAACAATGCGAGAGCATAACACATAAAACACATATACATAGAGATTTTCCCTTCGATCCAAAAATCGGGACTACCAGCTTTATTTTTCATTATGTTCCTTTCAATGTTACAATACATGTTTATACATGTCAAAGTATCCAATACAATGGACCGAAAACCATCGCGTCCAAAACCATGGACCAAAAACCATTGCATCCAAAACCATGTGCAAAAAATATGTACAAAACCATAGGTAGGTCTGCCCAACCTAATATAGGGTCCAAAACCAAAATTTTCTGGGGTGTTGCCCCAGACCCCATAGAGGGGGGCTACTTGCACCCCTCAAAGCCCCTGGGAGCCCCCCACTATGTAATTGGCACAACGAAGGGGGGTTCCCCCCCCTTAACCCCTCGGTTAACTAAGTGGGCTAGTCATGGAAAGAATATAATGCAACCCAATAGGATTCATTTGAAGGATGGATTTACAGTGCAAGAACATGCCATCCCCTTTAAGCTTGCAATAATAAATAATTGGCATACGTGCCAAAAATGGTGGGGGGAAATCAGAAATTTTTACCAATTAAGTCAGCAGCTAGTCACTCTTGAACATGACACTCTACTTCATGTAGGGTTGGGATATCCCCACTTCATCATTCACCTTCCTGGGTTTGGGCCACCATTTGTTGCCTTTCCATTTGATCTCTGCCTCATCATCATGACCTCCAATCCTATGGATCCAAAAACTGCAAAACTTCAGAGTTGTGTCACTGATATGTTCAAGAGTTAATCCTTCTCTAGCTTACACTCATTCATGTTTCTCTGTACCATTCATAATCATTACATCCCTTGTCTCATGTCGATGATGTGGGATACATCATGGCCCTCATTCAACATGATCACTTCCTATCAACTTCAAATCATTAACCAGGAAGTTGGCCAAGAGACTCCCTTCCGGTACCTTAGAGCTTGCATGCCCTAATGGCAAGTTCTTCGCACTTGATGATAGGTTCACATCATTGACTTTTGATCGGTTAGCTTCACGGGTGTTTGACTTCAGTTCCTCATTCACACTATGAATTGTGCTAATGGTACCTTGAGAGCCATTGTCATTATTGGTGGTTTCGCTCACGGTTGTTAACAGTTCGCATCATTAATTGGTAATCAAGCAATTCTCTAATGTGTTCAACATCAACACATCTATTCACGTGCTAGAAATTGTACTTTGATTGGGAAATGTTGGAGCGCAAGACCGTGGGCTCAGATTACACAAGTCTAGGTTGCAGGGTGATGTGACAAGATCATGATTACATACATGTCTCTTTCAGATGGATGGTTGTGACCATACCATGAGTCTATTATATGTGATCCTTCTCATTATCGGATGGTTGTGACCATACCTTGGGTTTGATATGATCCTTCTTATTGGATGGTTGCGCCCATACCTTGGATCCATTTACATGATCTTCTTATATATGGTTGCTTCCGTACCATGGTTCATGTATCGAAGATTTCAGTGATGTATATGTATCTATGCTTGCTTGCAAGTTTTCGAGTAGTGGCCTCTGGTTCCATGCATCTACTCATAAAGCATTTCACCCCACTCTTGTTCGGCCTTCATGCTTTTGGGGGCATTTGTTACACAACATTTTGTCACTATCCCTGTACTCCCCATTCCTTAATCCTAGAGGACCTCTACAATGACCCTCATATGTTTCCATGCCATGAAGAACATGTCTCTACATCCCTCTTCATCTGTAGAACATTTCCCAAGAATCTTCCTTCAAGCTTAGTTTTCAAGACTAGTGCTAGTGCTCAGTTCCTCCCCTATGCCGATTTGTAGAGTTTATGAACAATACAAGTGAGCCTTTCATCACTTGCACTGACCTTGTTTTGGCAAGTTTTTAAAAATGGAGTCGAAGCTTCCAGCTCTAGAAGCTTTGTGAATGGAATTCTGGTAAATGGTTGAGTAAGATAGAGTCGAAAGAGTCTGTTAGGGCTCCTTTCACCTATTAATATGGAACAAACCAAAGGGGATAAGTCCTCTCCCACCATAAGAGGATCCATTTCCCCTCCATCAAAGCTATATAAAATCCCTGTTTCACACCCTCAGCTCCTTGAGAGCCATATTCAGAACCTTAGCCTTCTAGTTTGTGTGTGAAGGGAGAATATGCTTGTTTTGTTTATTTTGGAGCATAATGAAAGAGGCCTTGAACTTCTATTGTGTTGAGGGTGAATCATGAGATGCTTCTAGTGGTGTTGGAACTCAAACATGCCAAAGGTGTTAAGTTTAGGTATGTTCTATGCTAGAGCAATTTATTTAAATTTTCACAGTTAGCAATCACATCAGCATTACGATAAACTACAGATAGAACATAAATACAAAACGCAGAAGACAAGCCAAGACAAGAGGACACAGAATTATGGCGCGAGCCAGGGAACAAAACCCCACAAATGTGTGGGGAAAACCCTTTGATCAAATCTTCTTTTATCTTCAAAGTTCAGCAGAGAAAGAGAGAGAGAGAGTACATTTACAGCAGAAGTCAACACTTTGACTTATCTAGATCTAGCATAGATCATTTCGTATAATGATGAGATCAGTTGAAGACATTCTGCTTCAACTGATTCTCAAGGTGACTCCTTCACCTATCATAGAGTTGCATCTCGTCCATTTGCTGCACCTTGCTATGTAGCACCATCATGCTATCCTTACGCTGCTCATGATCACTATGCTGTCCATACATCATGCTGCCATGTACATCAGTATGCTGCTCCTTACTTAACGTACCCATTATGCTGCATCATACAGTCTCATTACTTATCATGTTGCCCTTTATATCATCATGTAGTTCTACTGAACATACTGTCCATTACATTATTATGATGCCCTTTATTAACATGCCCATTATCCCAGTGCTGTTATCACAATATCACTGAGCTATTCTCATTGATCCAAGAGAGGTTCCAGCATTGTTAGTACAACCCTCTTGCCACTTTCATAGCTTGACCACTGTTAAATCCATGCTATCTAAAGTTCTTCTATGACAACACTTAGTCACTAACTCACCATGAATAGCGTATAACAGTCTTGATGACCTGCATATATATGTTTCCATGATTAGCACATAACTGTCTCCGTGATCAGCGTATAACTGTGGATAGATGTGATCCTCTTGACAGCAGTTAAGGCTCCTTTTAGAGCTTCATTATATAGCATATTAAGCATGTCCTTGCAGAGATGTATCATTTAGGACAAGTATGACTGTGTATAATATCAACGTATGGTTCACATTACCTCAAACTATGTAATGTCTTCTATAGTTGAGATGAACCCTTTTATGACCAAGGCTTGATGATAGTGGCACCCTTGTCTTGCTAACCAACATATGTCAGCCCAGCGTATATATAAGACCATGATGCAGCGTATATATAAGACTGTTCAGTGATTACATTATGCGTTCCAATGTATGACTGTGTTTCATCCTACTTCTGAGGTGAACATATAACAACGTATCACATACATATACTTGATAAGACCTGCGTGGTATATTACCATGACTACCCAGCGTATTTAGTGTATACCTGTACGTGGATACCATAAATGAAACCCGAGTTCTGTTCCTCTAACCTGCGGGCTTCATATATGTTAACTGTATCTAACAACGTTCCATATATAATGTCCTGTACGTGGATTTCGAAGAGCATATTATCTATGACTGCATGATCTTCTTTTGATACTGCGTAATGCCTCCTTGCTGTACTAGGGTTTCTTTCCTAAACAGAGTATATCATACATTGCATATATGACTGCGTAATATAGCTAGGGCTATCCACATATAAGCCAGAGCATGACTGCATTCCACCAGATGAATTGCTGTGTATATTGCTAGGGATTGCATATATGACCTCACGTATTGTGTATGCTGCCAGATCCACTATAGATTAGGGCCTACGTGTATCATATCCAACTTTGTCTGCTGCTCATCCTCATATGCCTGCAGCTTCCTGCAGTTAGGGTATCACCCTTGGGCCAGCGTATCTTTTGGTTCTCTCCTTCCAAAAATCCAGGCGTGGAGAGGAGATCACCTCAAGGATACCTGTCCAAAATGACTTCAAATCCTCACCAATTTATATTAAAACATGGATAATGAATAGACACGTCGGTTGGGCTTCTAGAGCCTACATAAGTGCTGGTCGGCTTGATAATAATTACATAAACAAAATAAATTCATATCTCCATAAATACTTATCGGAATCGGATGATCTTTGGATCAATCCTACACCTCTCGACGAGAGGGATCTAATAAAAATATCAGCTTCCATAAATAAGCCGACCCACATGGAGTTTTTCCCTAGTTTCCAATTTAACACTCCCTCTCAACTAGGGAGAACTCCATCCAGTGATCCATAAGTCCGACTGTACTATCTCAGCCATCAGTGCCCTGCACTGCTCTGCCCAACTCTGCACAGCTCTGCTAACTCTGCTCTGCTCAACTCAGCTCTGCTGAACTATGAAGAAGAAGAATTGATCGAGAATGTCTCATAACATTCTCCACTGACCCAAAGTCAGTCTCAGAGTGCGTACCACTAGTCCCAGACTAGTCTCAACCAACCCGAAGTCAGCGTCATAGCATGTACGACTCTCACTGGTCCCAGACCAGTATCGCAGGCTCAGAGAGTGCACTACTGGTCCTAGACCAGTCTCAACCGACCCGAAGTCAGCATCATAGTATTTACGACTCTCACTGGTCCCAGACCAGTCCTGCACTGACACGAAGTCAGTCTCGGAGTATGTACCACTGGTCCCAGACCAATCCCAGCCGACCCGAAGTCAGCGTCATAGTATGTACAACTCCTACCACTGGTCCCAGACCAGTATCATTAATCCCAGATCAATGGAGGTCATCCTAGCATAGGGAGTACGGTAGATACAACGATGCGTCCATCGGTACTACTATGGTCCCTAACTTCATTTCCCTGCTCATTGATCAGATGAGAGGTACTTCCCATGAGTCCCAGACTGCGTGGGTAGGATGCCTCGACAAGAGAACTAATCAATCCTGTCCTCACAGGAGAACACATCAATCCAGGCTGCCATGGAGAACACATCAATCCAGGCCTCACAGGAGAACACATCAATCC
>APFE030340620.1:0-19644 GCA_000404065.3 Pinus taeda
ATAACCTACTTCTACTATCAATTTGCGGAGGCTTAAAGATTGAGCTGAACAATATAACCAGAAGAAGCAGAATCAATGGAACAATACACATGGAAATACTTTGGGGAATGTCTCAGATAAAAACCCCACACTATTGTATTATCATACATGGTGGAAATATATAGGAATTATACAAAGCCTTAGCGCTCACAGCTAGCCAGCTCTCAATACAATCCTCACATATGCTCACAAGCAATCTTGGCTTCTCTCCAGCATTCCTCTCTATCCTCCAAGCTCCTATTTCCTTACGCTGTTCCTTGTGGATGATTACCAAGTAGAAACACAATCCTTCAAAACTATGTAATCCTCAAGGATGAATCCTTGACTGCATGCATGAGTTTTCTCCATGAGAAAACACATGCCACTGATAGTACACTGTCCTTGAACATTAATCTCAACTGGGTCTTTCTCAGAATAGACATGCATGAGTTTCTGATGAGGGAATCTTCAGTTAACTGGAGTAACAGTAGTTGAGTGCATTAATGCATCAACTGATTGTTAACTAACTATTTGTTCCTCAAATAGTTTGGAACTAATTTAACTGGACTTAACTTATTAAATTGAGTTAATTAATTACAACTCAAATATAACTCAATCTTATCTCCTTAATTTAAGGGATAAATCTTGCATTACTTCGAAAAGACTTCTAACTTGAATTTCTAGAACTAATTAATTTAAAATAAATTAATTAGTTATTTCCAAGTAGCTTTTAAGACTAAATTCGATTTTAATTCACAATTTAATTCAACAAAATATTAAATTGGAGTATTCTTGTTGCCATATTTCAACAAGGTTGATCACAAAAAGAAGGTGAAATTTGTAGTTACCAGATTGAAGGGTCATGCAGTTATCTAGTGGGATGAATTACAAACATCCAGAGCAAGAAAAGGGAAGTCCAAGATCAAACTATGGGATAAAATGGTAAGTAAATTGAAAGCCAAATTTATGCCAAAATATTATTAGTTAAATCTTTTCAAAAAATTACAAAAATTGAGACAAAAAGGGATGACTGTAAAAGAATACACAAAAGAGTTTTACAAGTTGAACATTAAAGCAGGACATGCAGAGGATGATGAATTGAAGGTAGGCAGGTATATCAATGGCTTGAGATATGACATACAAGATGAAATTAGATTGAAGACAATTGAAGATGCCTATCAAGTAGCTTTGAAGGCAGAAGAGAAGACGTTGAGGAAGCAAAATTAGAGGAATAGAGGGAAAAGTTCGGCAAGAGGTAGAGGAACTACTAGACCAAGATTTCAACACCCTCAGGGTGATGCAGGAAGTTCAAGTAGTAGACCACCATAGAGAGGAGAATTTAGTAGAGGAATGTTTTCACCTAGAGGAAGAGGCCGAGGAAGAGAAATTCAATGTTATACATGTGGAGAATGGGGACATGGATCATGGGACTATCCTCATAACAAAACAAAAAATTAGAGGAATGTGGATCTGGCTGAGGCAAGGGGAGAAAAACCTCAAATTGCAGACAAGGAAGAATCCCCTCAAGTAGGAGAATCCCTATTGTTGAAAAGGGTATATCTTAAGGCAGAGAAAGAGATAGGAGAACCAACTCAGAGGAAGAGTTTATTCATAACTACATGCAAGTCCAAGGGAAAATGTTGCAAAGTGATAATTAACAATGGAAGCACTGATAACCTTATTTCTACAAAATGGTGGACAAGTTAGGACTAGTGAAAAGAACATACCCTACTCCTTATAACGTATCATGGCTGCAGAAAGGACATCAGCTTATTGTGACAGGACAATGCAAGGTAGAGATCCAGATTGGTACTTATAAGGAAGTGGTATTGTGTGATGTAATTTCAATGGATGTATGCCACATATTTCTGGGAAGAACTTGGCAGTTTGATTGGAAAGCTATTCATGATGGGAGAAGAAATAATTACACACTGGAGAAGGATGGAAATAAACACACACTGCTGACATTGAAGGATGAAGTAGGCAAAGAAGCACCTGGAAATAGTGCTATGCTAATGAGTGGGAAAGAATTGCTGCAAGAAGTCAAGAAGGATGAACAGATGCATTTTGCTATCATAAGGAGACCTAAGGTGATTTTAAATTCCGAAAACTTAGATGATTTACTTGAAGAAATCATAACTCTGTAGAATGATTTTGCTTATATTATTTTGGATGAGCTACCAAATGCATTACCACTAATTAGGAGTATTAGTCATCACATTGATCTAATACCTAGAGCAAGTTTTCCAAACAAAGTAGCATATAGATTAACTCTTCAAGAGAATGCAGAAGTTGGAAGGCAAGTGCAAGAACTGATGGATAAGGGATTAATTAGAGAGAGTCTTAGTCCATGTGTTGTACCAACAGTACTCAGTCCAAGGAAAGGTGGTGAATGGCATACATGTACAGATTCTAGAGCCATAAACAAAATCACAATTAGGTATATATTTCCTTTACCATGCATGGATGATTTGATGGATTGTTTAAGTGAGTCAAGGTATTTTACTAAGATAGATCTGAAAAGTGGATATCATCAAATAAGGATTAGAGAAGGAGATGTATAGAAGACTGCATTTAAAACAAATAGTGGTTTGTATGAGTGGTTAGTGATGCCTTTTGGACTCACTAATGCACCTAGTACATTCATGAGATTAATGAATGAAGTCTTGAAGGAATATGCAGGCAAGTTTGTCATTGTTCACCTTGATGATATTTTAGTTTTTAGTAGAAGCAAAGAAAAACATCTAGAACATATTAAGTTGGTTTTAAGAACTCTGTAGAAAGAGAAACTGCTGATAAATTTGAAGAAATGTAGTTTCATGAAAGAAGAATTAATTTATTTGGGATTTGTAGTTTCTAAAGAAGGTTTGAAAATGGATCTAGAGAAAGTCCAAGAAATTTGGAACTGGCCTACTCCAAGAAACATATTTGAGGTAAGAAGCTTTCATGGTCTTGCAAGTTTTTATAGAAAATTTATTAAAAGTTTTAGTCAGATTTGTGCACCAATTATTGAAACAATCAAAGAGACTAATTAGCCTTTCAAGTGGACAGAAGCAGTAGACAAAAATTTTAAGTTATTGAAGAAGAAAATTACAGAGAAACCAGTGTTAGCTTTACCCGATTTTCGGAAAGTTTTCCAAGTTGAAACTGATGCTAGTGGAGTTGCAATTGGAGTAGTTTTGAGTCAAGAATAGAGACCAATAACCTACTTTAGTGAGAAACTAAATGAGGCTAAGAAAAAGTATTCTTCTTATGATAAATAATTTTATGCTATTGTGCAAGCTTTAAAAAAATGGAGACATTATTTGCTACCAAACGTGTTTGTATTATATTCTGACAATCATGCATTACAGTTCATAAATAACCAACCAAAATTGAACCAGAAACATGCCAAGTGGGTAGATTTTTTAAAGAGTTTCACTTTTGTGATAAAACACACAAGTGGTAAGTTGAACAAAGTTGTTGATTCTCTAAGCAGGGTAAATTTCATTTTGCAAGAATTAAAAGTTGGTGTTGTAGAATTTGAAGAAATGGTTGATATGTATAAAACTGATGCTGAATTCAAAGATATTTATGCGGTAGTACAAAATCCAATAGTTCATAAGATAATTTAGTGGTTAGATTATCTTATCCAAGGAGGTTTACTATTTAAAGGTAACAAATTGTGCATTCCCAATTGTTCTATGATGGAAAACATAATAAAGGAGAAACACAGTGGAGGATTATCTGGCCACTTTGGATAAGACAAAACCTTTGCTTAGGTAAATTATTTTTACTATTAGCCAAAGATGCAAACTGATGTTAATATATTTGTTGAGAAGTGCATGATATGTCAGCATGCTAAAGGGAGAAGCCAAAATACAGGATTGTACCAACCATGGCCAATACTAGACCGACCGTGGGATGCAGTTAGGATGGATTTTGTTTTGGGGTTACCTAGAACTCAAAGAGGGAATGGTTCCATTTCTGTTGTGGTAGATAGATTTTCCAAAATGCCACATTTCATTACATGTAAAAAGATTAGTGATGTAACACATATTGCTAATCTGTTTTTTTCAGAAGTTGTAAGATTACATGGATTGCATGTAAGTATTGTGTCTGATAGGGATACAAAGTTTGTTGGGCATTTCTGGAGAACTCTTTGGAAGAAACTAGGTGCCAACCTTAGTTTCAGTTTAGCATATCACCCTCAAACAGATGGACAGGCTGAAGTGGTAAACAGAAGCTTGGGAAACATATTGAGAAGTTTAGTGTATCAAAATCCTAAGAAGTGTGATTTAGCACTTTCTCAAGCTGAGTTTGCTTATAATGACACTCCAAATGAAGTACTAGAATGAGTCAATTTCATATTGTTTTTGGAATGAATCCAAGAGGTGTGCATGAACTCATAAATTTGGGTAAACAGGAGACAAGAAGTGCAAAAGCTGAAGAGTTTGCAGAGTAGATGCAGAGACTACAAGAAGATGTCAAAGACCTCAGTTGGTAATGTGGCGGCAACGCTGCCCGTAAAATATATGCTGACGGGGAGTCCATGGGGGTGGTTGTGATTGAGCCCCCCCCTGGTGGGGGGATTGGAGGTGGCGCTTGCAAAGCTAAAAATAGATGTAAAATTGCCTTATAAAATGTTGTAATTTTGTAGTCAATTTGGGTCGTTCATTAGGCGGAGATCTGACGATAAACGTTATGTTTAATTTAGGGTTTTTTCCCTAGAAGGCAACCCCTCGCTACATATGAGGGAATTGTTTGCATCTATGTAGATCTGTATTCTGAGCGAGAAGAGAGAGGAAATTGAGAAAGAGAGAAGAGGGAATTACGGTGGATCTGTTGTAGGTTGTATTTCTTCAGTTTGCTGGATAATATAAAAGGAAGGACTCGCTGTTTCTCTGTGGACGTAGCCCAAATTGGGTGAACCACGTATATCTCTGCCTCTCTTGTTTTAATGTGTTTATATTTTTGCAATATTTTATGTGTTCCATTGCTCTGTAATATATGATTTTCTAACAAATGGTATCAAAGCCGAAGATCTATTTAGCTAATAAACTCATAGGAGAAAGGGGTTCCTAGTTCGAGTGGGAACAATGGCGGAAGATGGTAGGTCTAGGGTCGAAAAATTTAACGGCCAAACTACCAGTTGTGGAAGATGTAGATGGGAGATTATTTGTACCAGAGATATATGTACCAACCATTGAGCGAAAAGACAAAGAAGCCGATGAGTATGACAAATATAGAATGGGATATTCTCAACAAAAAATCACTTGGAACAATATGGCTGTGCCTTGCGGCGTCGGTAGCGTTTAATATTTCAAAGGAAACAACAGTAGAGGGTCGACATTGGCCAAACTATATGAAAAACCATCGGCCTCAAATAAGGTATTTCTTATGAAGTGTTTATTTAATATGAATATGTCAGAAGGTGGATTGGTTGTTGATCATTTAAATGAATTTAATACAGTTACCAGTTAGTTAAGTTTTGTAGGGGTAACTTTTGATGATGAAGTTAGGGCTCTGTTATTTCTGTGCTCATTGCCAGAAGTTTGGAATGGTTTAGCTATGGCCATTAGTAACTCTGCCTTTGGATCTAGTACTTTAAAGTTTGGTGATGTTGTTAGTGCAATCCTTAGCAAGGATATGCAACAAAAAAGCTCCAGTGAGAAATCAGGTAATGCTTTGATTGCAGAGACTAGGGGAAGAAAAATGGAAAGAGGAAAGAGACCTGGATATCACAGTAAGTCAAGAAAAGGCAGATCCAAGTTTAGATCAGGGATAGTGTGCTAGAAATGTGGGAACAAAGGACACACGAAGAAAGACTGCAAGTCTTAGAAGGGAAAATAAGGAGACACGCCGCAAGAAAATAATCATGAAGCAAATGTAGTAGGTGATGTGTTGCAAGATGCTTTGATTCTTTCATTAGAAAATATTATTGATGCCTGGGTGGTAGATTCAAGGGCCTCATTCAATGCCACACCTGATAAGAAACATTTTTATGATTATGTTCAAGGAGATTTTGGACAAGTTCTATTGGGTGATGATAAACCCGGTAAAATCATTGGAATGGGTACAATTTTCATAAAATAGCTGAATGGAAATAAATGGCTATTGAAGGAGGTAATGCATGTTCTAGATCTGAAGAAAAATCTAATTTCAACAGGGTAGTCAGGAGATGAAGGTTGCATAACTACTTTCACAGATAAAACCTGAAAGGTCACTAAAGGATCCTTGGTAATAGAAAAAGGAGAAAAGGTTGGTACATTGTAAGTATGCAATGGTATTTCTAATTTTGTTAATGCTTTAACCTCTATTAGGGAAAGAAGATACAACATTTGTGGCATAATAAGGGCTCGGGCACCAATGAGTGAGAGAGGGGATGGCCAAATTCTTCACTTAAGAAATTTGTTGCTAGGTTTGAAGCATGTTGATTTAAAATTTTGTGAGAATTGTGTTTATGGAAAACAAAAGAGAGTCAGATTCCTCAGAGTTGCGAAAGAAAAGAAGAGCGAAAAATTAGAGCTTGTGTATACAGATGTATGGGGACCTTCTTAGGTATCATCTCTTGGTGGCTCTCATTATTATGTCACTTTTATTGATGATGCAACTGGAAAAACCTGGATTTATTATATTTGAAATCAATCTTATGTACTTGATACTTTTAAGAAATGGAAAACTTTGGTTGAAAATGAGACAGGAAAAAGGTTGACTTGTATCATATCAGACAATGGATGTGAATATTGCGGAAAAGAGTTTGATAGGTACTATTTAGAGAATGGAATTTATAGAGAGAAGACAGTTCCAGGAACACCATAAGAAAATGGTGTGTCAGAAAGGATGAACAGGACAATCATGGAGTGTGCAAGGTGCATGAGATTGCATGCACGATTGCCTTTACAATTTTGGGCAGATGCTGTAGATACTGTTGTTTATCTAATAAAAAGAGGGCCTTCAAGTTCCTTGGATGGTGGTATTCCAGAGGAGGCATGGACAGGTAGAAAGGTAAACTACTCATTTTTAAAAACTTTTGGTTGTGAATCCTTTGTCCAAAGAAATGTACTTTTATTGGATATGGTGTTAATGATTTTGGTTATCGCTTTTATGATAATGAAAAACACAAAATCATTAGGAGTAGAGATGTCATATTCAATGAAAAGGTTTTGTATAAGGATCAACTACAATAAAAGAAACAAGAAAAAGAAAATAGAGAATACATAGTGCTTGATGAGATCACAGGAAAAGTGATGGTGCTTGAAAATCATAATGATCAATGGCCAGAACAACAACCACAACAACAACAAGCACCTCAAACACCTGGAAGTGGTGTTAGAAGATCTACCTGGATAAGTAGAACCCCTGAACGATACTCTCCTTCATTATATTATGTATTATTGACTGATTCTGGTGAAATAGAATGTTATGAATAAGAAGTGCGAGTAGAAACCGGGAAGAAGTGGGAGCAAGCCATGAAAGAAGAGATGGACTCCTTAGCACATAACCAAACTCGGGACTTAGTCAGGTTGCCTACAGGTAAAAAATATTTGCAGAATAAATGGGTTTACAAGTTGAAGGAAGAAGATGGAGGTAGAAAAAGGTATAAATCTAGACTTGTGGTGAAAGGGTTTGCACAGAAAAAGGGTATAGAATTTGATGAGATATTTTCTTCTGTTGTTAAAATGACTTCAATCAGAATTATTTTAAGTATAGTAGCAGCTAAAGATTTGCATCTTGAGCAGTTAGATGTAAAGACAACCTTTCTCCACATGGATTTGGAGGAAGAGATATATATGCAACAACCACAAGGATATGAGGTAAAAGGGAAGGAGAAACTAGTGTGCAAGTTGAAGAAGAGCTTGTATGGCTTAAAACAGGCTCCAAGACAGTGATATCTAAAATTTGACAAGTTTATGTCTGAACAAGGTTATACTAGATGTCACTCTGATCATTGTGTTTATCTCAAAAGGCAAAATGATGGTAGCTATATTATATTGTTATTGTATGTAGATGACATGTTTGTTGTAGGTTCTAACATGTAGGAAATAAATGTGCTAAAAAGAAAATTGGTGAACTCATTTGCAATGAAGGATTTGGGTGCTGCAAAATAAATCCTTAGTAGGAGAATAACTAGAGACAGGAAGAATCGCAAATTAACATTGTCTCAAAGTGAGTACATAGAAAAGATGTTGAAAATGTTTAATATGAAAAATGCAAAACTAGTTAGTATACCTTTGGGTATCCATTTAAAATTAAGTAAGGAGGAGTGTCCCATGACTCAGGAAGAAATGGATCATAGGTCTAAAGTTCCATATGCATCAGCAGTTGGAAGCTTAATTTATGCAATGGTATGCACAAGGTCTGATATTGCACATGCAGCGGGAGTTGTAAGTAGGTACATGAACAATCCAGGAAAATAAAATTGGATGGCGGTGAAGTGGATTCTCAGGTATTTGAGAGGTACCACAAATCAAACATTATCATTTGGTGGTTCAAAAATTTCTCTATAAGGATATGTTGATGCAGATATGGTGGGTGATAGAGATAACAAGAGGAGCACAAGAGGGTATGTGTTTATTGTAGGTGGAACAACTTTCAATTGAGTCTCAAAACTGCAAAGTTTTGTTGCACTCTCAACAATGGAAGGAGAGTATGTTGCTGCTAAAAAGGCTAGGAAAGAAATGATTTGGTTACAAAGGTTTCTAGATGAATTGGGTAAGAAGCAAGAGTTGGGCAGGGTATACAGTGACAGGCAAAATGCCATACATCTTGAAAAGAACTCTACAATTCATTCCAAGACTAAACATATATAGCTCAAGTACCATTTCATATAGTCATTGTTGTAAGATGGATAGTTGAAGCTGGAAAAGATACATACTAGCCAGAATACTACAGATATGTTAAAAAAATTTGTAACCAGGGAGAAACTGAGAATCTTCTAAGTTTCAATTGGTATTCAAGTATGATGAAGAAGATGAGAAACAACCAGGTCCAAAGTGGAGTCATTGTCCAGCAAATGAAGCCATGATGGAGTTGCTATAATCAGTATCCAAGTGGGAGATTGTTGGGTGTGGAGCCTGATTATCTTCTTTATTTAGAGGTATCGCCACATTGGACCCCAGTTTGTAATGTGGCAGCAACGATGCCCCGTAAAATATACACTACAGGGGGGGTCCAAGGGGGTGGCTTCGACCTTTGGGAGCCCCCCCCGGCAGGGGGATCAGGGGTAGCACTTCCCAAGCTAAAAATAGATGTAAAATTTCCTTGTAAAATATTGTAATTTCGTAGCCAATCTAGGTTGTTCATTAGGTGGAGATCTTATGGTAGAAGTTATATTTAATTTAGGGTTTTTTCCCTAGAAGGAAACCCCTTGCTACATATGAGGGAATTTTATTGCGTCTTTGTAGATCTTTATTCTGAGAGAGAAGAGAGAGAAGATTGAGCAAGAAAGAAGAGGGAATTGCAACGGATTTGCTATGGGTTGTATCTCTTTAGTTTGCTGGATAATATAAAAGGAAATATTGGTTGTTTCTCCGTAGAAGTAGCCCAAATTGGGTGAACCACGTATATCTGTGTTTCTCTTGTTTAAAAGCGTTTTTTGTGTTTATATTTTTGCAATATTTTATCTGTTCCGTTTCTCTGTAATATATAATTTTCTAACACTTTCAAGGATGTATCTTTGCACTGGTTCATGGGTTTACCTGGAGATAACATCACAACTTGCGCTGAGATGCAGCAAGCCTTCAACAACAAGTATTAGGACTACTGAGGTCTAACGACACTAAAGAGGAAATTTTTAGGATGACCTTAGGCAATGATGAATCCCTAGAGGATTATAAAGGAAGATTCTAGCTTAGCTACAAAAGGGTAAGGTGCAAAATTGACCCTGAGTCAATGAAGCTGGTCTTGCTTAGAGGAGTAAGGGAGGATCTTCTGGATACGATACACTTGTTAGCAGGAGGGGATATCTACCAGTTACCCTATGAGGATATCAAGACTATCTTTAGAAACCATTCTAGGGCAACTAGGAAAAAGGGTAGGGGGAGTCAACCTATGGTCAGTCCATCCTTTTCCAATTCATCCATCAAGGGTGAAATTGGAAATATGATGGAGGATTTCAAAAGTGAGATGTTGCAAACCCTTGCCCTACAAATGGACACTATGCACATTAAGAGAAAGCAGAGAGAGCCTTGGCCATTTTCTGTCACAGATGCACCAGGAGGCACCCTAGTAATGAATGCCCATTGAATTTTATTGAAATTTGCTCAGTCTGTGAAGAAAACCACTCCACATACAAGTGCCTCTCTTTGTCTGGACTCAAAGTTGTATATCAAGGAGATGAAGGGGTCACTGAGAAACTTTGCTACAAAAACCAAAGGAGACCCCATGGACCTAGGCCATACCAGCATGGAATGCAAGGGTCATCCCATGCATATTACAACCCTAACCAGACCACATCCATACCTTCTTGGGGGACGCTTTCTCATCCTTCCTGGTCTACACCTCCTCCTTGGTCCTTTGCACCTCAGTATCATACCCAGTCAACTAGCCAATCATTTCAACCATATGCTCCGCCACAACCTTAGTGGAATGCACCACCCTAGTGGTGGAGGACCCAATAAAAAAATGTTCTAGCTTCATTTCCTTCACCACCTGCCTAACCAAAAATTTTACACTCTTCTCCACCTAAACAACCCCAGATGCCTGCCTAGCCAAATCCAAACTCAAACAATAGACATGAAAAACAAATATATAGTGGAGAGACATCCTATCTAGATTATGTTGTGGAAATTCAGGAAATCAACCAGAGATTTGGGAGAATAATTCAATGCAATCAACCTCTACCTCCACCTAGGGAGGTTGAGGAAGAAAGAGAGGAAAGCATGCTTAAAGTAAATCCACCACCCTTTCCTGAGAGATTAACCTAACCACTCTAGCCTACCCTAGAAGAGACTGAACTTCTGGGAGAATTGAAAAACCTATGTGTCAGCATTCCATTTCTCCAAGCTATTAAAGATGTACCTATTTACAAAAAATTGATTAAGGAGAAGTGCTTCAAGCATCTAGGGAGGCGAAGAAGAGATTCCCCTACCATTAATGTCATTGGACAAATGTCCGACTTAATGCTGGGGCAGGTAATCTATCCAAGGTATTTGGACCCTGGAAGCCTTGTAGTAGATGTGCACATCAATGGCACCATTGTCCCACACACATTGATCGATCTTGGGGCTTCCATTAATGTGATAACCAAGGACACCATGCTCAATCTCAACCTCCAAGGTTCATTGAGAAAGACCACAACAGTTCTGCAACTTGCAAACCGCTCCACAGTGACCCCTGAGGGGATTGTGGAGGATGTGATGGTCTCCATTAATTCTTGGGAATACCTGTTTGGTAAATTTAGTGTCCTAAATTTCTCTACATAGATTATCAATCTGGGTATCGTAAATTGATGAAGCATAGTGCATTATATGTGTTAGATGACCCTTCTTACTTCACTGTTTTTGAGTTTTATGTTTTTGGGGGTTTTTAGTCCTCTAGTCCCTAATGATTTATAATGTGATTGTCAAAATCCTAATTTTAACTTCTGTAAAGACTGCTAAGAATCTAAAAAATTGAGGACTAAAAGAGCTTAAGTAAGACTTGGAAACAAAGTTTAGTCAAGAAATAAAAACAAAGTTTCTATCTTTATTCATATCATTATTTCCAAATCATGAGCTACAAACTAAGAAGTGAAATTGCAACTACTGTCTATTAAATTATAGAAACAAGACTAAATGAAATACTAAACTAAAAGAGAAATTGCAACTATCTATTGTGGAAACAAAACTAAAATGAAATGCTGAAACTGAAAATGAGATTACAACTACTGTTTAGTCTATTACAGAAACAAAACTTAATGAAAACTAGAAGTGAAATTGCAATAAAACTAAATGAAATACTTAGTTACTCTACCTCTCAATTTTGGAAGACAAACTTCCTTGGGATGGCATTTTGAGGAATTTTGTACTTCATTATTCTAAAAGAAAATAAATGCAAAAATGAAGAAAAGACTCATTGTATGAATGAAATATTCAACCACTTAGTTTGAGATGAGTTATCAACTAGAAGGGCTTTTTAGAAATATTCATCTACACCATGAGTCGCTAAACTAGTAATAAAATGGCAAAAATAGTAATGGCACTGATCAGTCTATTAAAAACTAGTGAAACAGTAAATGAAATAAACTAATCTATACTAATTAATTCAACTTCTAACTACTGATAAAACTAGAAAGAAATTAAGAAAAGAGAAAGCTATTCTATAATGAAAGAAAATATTCTGCATTAGTGAAGAAATGATGCATTATAAACAGGGTTAGTATGAAAAATGGTTATGAACACTATGGAAGAAATGATAAATTTACAATTTCAACTATAAAAGACAAAACAAAATGAAATGAAACCTTAGTCAGCGTAGGGGCCCTCTGCAACTGCTCAGGTTATGCGTACTCAATCAAAACTCCAATAAACACTTTCAGGTATCCATGAAACACACGGTCTTCATATTAAAAACAGAGAATGAGTTTTCAAAATTACAGAACAGTAGTCTGAGCTTAATACATGAGAAAATTCGAACTGGTTATGTGTTCTTCACACAGGTATTTATAAAGAAATTACACAACTGTTTATGGAGAAAAATAAGCTACAGCCAAAAACACGTAGGCAGATAGGCACACGGAATTCTCTTCCTCATTTGTTAAAGACATAAATCTAAGGTGATGGTTGTTGGATTCGGTTGCACAAATGGCTATCAAAGTCTGTTGCCTCAGGAAGTTGTTTTGGATCCCATCACTGTGAAACGTGTACGAAACAATCTTGTTTGCCTTAGGTATCTATGTTTGACTTCTCCTTTGACCAGAGTCTTGGACCATCTTCCTTGTCAACTTGGGCTATGTGAATAGGACATGATCCATGTCATGATGTTTTCCAAGCTGCCCATGTAGTTATTTCCTCCTTCTGACACCTAGAACCTATAAAAGCATGGAAGTAGCTGTGAAACAACCGATTAGCTGCAGAATGGGCTGCGTTCCATAGCTAAAAGATAAAAACTTATTCAAACAACAAAACATAAAAATATAACATGTAAATCACTAAAATTTTCTCCTTAAGGCAATGTATACTGGTCATTGATGATAGAAATGCATTTCTTCATGGAAAAACAAAGAAGAAGGGATGAGAAAAGTTGTTAAGGAAAGGGCAGTTTTGAAACTCAATAATACCCTGCAAATTTCCTAGCTCTCTAGCCTAAGGCTAAGTTTACTGGTTACCCTCTCATCCTTGGGAGGCTCTGGTTAGCCACCACCGATGCTTACATTAGTTGCAGAGTTGGAAATATGACCATAAAAAATGGGCATATGTCCAAGCAGTTAGTCTTATACCCTCCTGCTCAACCATCTCTAGAACATGACTTACCATTGTGGCTAAAAGAGGAGGAGGAAGATGAAGTTTATTCCACCCAACTCTATATTTTAGAAACGACCATGGGAGGGGGACAATAGGATGAAGATGACTTGATTGAACACATAGTCCAAAGTCCAACTCCCAGTACATTATCCTTAGAAGAAGTAGTAAAGGAAAACCAAAACAACCATCAAATTGATCTATGCTTAGTTGATTCCAGCCCTATCCATGTCAAAACCATAGAATTCAGCCTTGAGAAAACCTTCAAAATCAATCCATCTCTTTCTGTTCCCCAAGAAGAAAAGTTGTGCAACATGCTAAAGGAACATTTGAATGCCTTCTCTTGGAGTTACAAAGAAATGAAGGGAGTGCACCCCTCGATGTGTACTCACCACATTTATATCAAAGAAGGTTGCAAGCTAGTCTGACAACCCCAAAGGAGGATGAATCCAGCTTTTAAAGATTTAGTCAAAGAAGAACTGCAAAAACTACTAGATGCAGGATTCATTTACCCTATCTCAGATAGTAAGTGGGTCTCTCCTTTGGTGTTGGTTCCAAAGAAAAATGGAAAGTGGAGGATTTGTGTCAATTACAGGGAGTTAAAAAAAGCCACAAAAAAGGACCATTTCCCTCTACCTTTCATCAACCAAGTGCTAGATGGCCTGGCAGGGAAAAAGTTTTTCTCTTTCCTAGATGGATTCAACGGGTACAATCAAATCCAAATCAGCACAGAAGACCAGGATAAAACCACCTTCAATTGTCCTTGGGGTACTTTCACCTATAGGGTCCTTCCTTTTGGCATATGTAATGCTCCTGCCACTTTTTAGGGAGAAGTCCTGAGTATCTTTGCCAAGTTAGTCCATGATGCGGTAGAAATTTATATGGATGATTTTACACCTTATGGAGGTGATTTTGAGGAGGCTCTGTCCAACTTAGGTAAGGTTCTGCATAAATGCATTGAAATGAACCTGTCTCTCAGTCCCAAAATATGTGAATTCTCGATGACTGAGGGATCATGCTAGTTCATTCAATATCTCAGCAAAGATTGCACGTGGACCCAAACAAAATGGCTGTCATCCAAAGGGTATCACCTCCACAAAATCAAAGAGATGTCATAAGTTTTCTAGCGTTAGCTAGATACTACCGAAGGTTTATAAAAGACTTCAGCAAGTTGGATTCTCCTTTATTTGGGTTGTTGGCCAAAGACCTTGAGTTTGTATGGTGAAAAAGCTATCAAGAGGCCCTAGACACTCTGAAGGACAAGTTAACCACTGCACCAATTCTCTGAGGCCCAAATTGGGCCCTTCCTCTTCATATTCATGTTGATGCCTCACACAAAGCCATTAGAGCAGCCCTAGGCTAGATAGATGAAAATTTTCCTTATGCCATTTACTTTATCAGTAAGAATATGTCAAAAGCCAAACTGAACTACACAATGATCGAAAAGGAATTCATGGCTGTTGTGCATTCATTGAACAAATTTAGGCATTATTTTACAGGCTATCAAACATTTGTACATACTGACCATGTTGAAATCAAATATTTAATGAATAAACATGATGTGAATGCCGTCATAATTAGATGGTTATTTTACTATAGCAGTTTAATCTAACTATTGTTGATAAGGTTGGTAAGGAAAATGTTGTTGCAGATTTTTTGTCCAGATTAAATTTACATGTAGGTGAAGAGGGAATGGTTGATGACCAGTTACCAGATGAGTACTTATTCTCCATTTCAGTTCTCTCTCCATGGTTTGGTGAAATATAAAACTATTTTGTATCTGCACAAGTCCCATAGAATTTATCCTCCAAGGAGAAAAGAAAGATTGTGAGGAAGAGCGCTCCCTTCACTTGGATTGGTAGCAACCTCTTCAAACAAGGCTAAGACCAAATTTTGAGGAGGTGCGTCAGGGAGGAGAAAGTCTTTGACATCCTTTTGACAGGTCATGATGGGCCTTGTGGAGGTCACTTTGCAGTAAAGAGGACATCATTTAAAGTGTTACAAGATGGGTATTATTGGTCCACTCTTCATCATGATGTGAAAATATATACTAGTTAGTGTGATCATTGCCAAAGGATGGGAAAGCCTACTCCAAGAAATGAAATGCCTCTGCAACCTCAAGTGACTTTTGAGCCATTTGACAAGGGTTGTAAATAATATTGAGACGGGGGTGAATCAATATTATCAGATCAATAATTTTATTTCCAAAACTTATTTATATACACTACTTCTATGAAGTGAACTAGCGTGTACACGTAATTGTGATTAGACAAACCAATGTATACCTAGAGAACTTGTGATTTAGATAATTTATCATGTGTTGATCTTTAATCAGTGCATCAGTAACTTATTAAACAATGCAGTAAAATAGAATAAAGCATCACACATAAGTAACACACATGAACACCAAGACTTAAGTTGGAAACCAATGTGGGTAAACTCCACCTGTTGTTGTCATCTCTGTCTTCTTTTAATAATAAGAAAATCTGTTTACAATCTTGTAGTGGTGAAGACTCCTACTAGTACGCAAGCGCCCACCTGTAGAAGGCTACAAATTTCTCTAATTTTCCATCTTCCACTGGAAGGGATATGCAACCCCCTAGCTCTTGTACTAGCCAATGTGTTTACTAGTATGTAGGCATCAGACTATAGAAGGCTACGGCCTTCTCTCTTCCTGAAGGGACCACGGTTCATAAATTTTTAGATGGGATGGTCCTAGTACACAAAAATACTCATGAAGGCCTTGTTCGATCAACTTTTCATACTAGACACATCAGAAACTTTGAAACTAAAATTGCATAAACCAATATTCAATCAATCTGAATAATCAGATCATTGACACTAGAACACTTTGCTGAACCTAGAAGCCTACATCGTCAATTAGAACCAATTGTAACCTCAAAAACCATGCATAAAAATGTACATGCTACTTTACTGAACTCAACTTGTGAGTATATGCCACTTCCTGTAATCAAACTTGCATATACCTTCAAATCTACTGAAACATGAAACTTCTAAATCAGGTCTGTACCAAACAGCAATATACTGACCATGTACTATCTATTTATAGAGCTTTACATAGGCAATAGTAGAGATCACCCTTCTCACTCATACAATCAGTTAATCAAATAGCAAACTCCTTATTCATTCAATTTTACATTCAGATCTAAGAAGACTTCATTGACAGACAACAGTAAAACAACAACACTAATCTGATAGATCTGTCATCCTTGAACATCAAGATTTTCTTTTGCATATGGTACTTGGAATGGCTGAACCAACATATATATGCACCTTCACCAAAGTGAACCAACATACAGATATGAAAATACTTACTTCATAACTTCGCTGCACTACTAGACTTCAGACAACCCAGATCATGATATTTAAAGAATAAAACAGGTGTACATAATCGGATCTAGCACAACCAATATCAGATCATTCAATAATAAGTCATTTCAGGTCTCATCATCCTGATACAATATTGAATTCAAGGTGCACAAAGTATTTCAGATCAAATGACAAACATAGCCCCTTCAACATAAAATATACTTTAGATATAACTATTCCTGAGAAACCCATACACTTGCACATTTAACACTTCATAAGATATTCATTCCTTGAGTATTTAGCCCTTTTATCTTTTCCTCCTTATATAATTAGATTGTTTATCAATACATCGGACCAAAACCATTTAGTACCAATACCTTGGACCAAATACCTCGGACCAAAACCTTGGTTTTCGAATATGTACGCGATTTTCCTCCTATGGGAGTGTGTGTATACATATACACTCTTTTTATTTTGTGGACCAGCGTGTATATGTTGTTTTGACTAAGTGGACCTACGTATACTTCTTAAACTACTTTACATCAACCTTTTCCTTTACCTTCTTTACTTTGATCAGTAGACCTTAGTTCCATCTTCATGTTCTTCTGTACCACTACCTTGTTACCTCTTAATATACCTTTTGTATTGCAAGTTTCCTACCAAAATTGAATTGACCTGTGAGTGAGTTGCCATCAAGAACAACACTTGTATCATAATGCCAACAATCCCCCCCTTTGGACTTGATGGCAACCATGAAGGTTTTGATTACTACAAATTGTAGAAACTATTAGAGATAACATGCAACACCAAAATACTCTCCCCCTTGGACATCAAGGGCAAAGGGCGGACCAAGAAACTTTACTCCTTTGATATACATAATGTTTTCCATGCTCCCCCTGAGTACATGTTGAGTCTGCAGAGATATGATTCAAAAGAATAACATGATTCTATAACTCAACTAAGTGAGTATGACCTCCTTACGACCAATGACTCATACATACATCAATCACCCAACCAAGTGGGGATACACCACATTTGACTTATCCACCCAACCAAGTGGGTATATACCAATTGTTTATACATGATAGGAATACAATAAATATTACATCATCCATTCCTTGCAAAGTGGGGATACAAATTACATCATTTGTCCAATAGGAATCTTTGAAATATATGAGAAGTCATATCACACCCTAGACCTTTACATGACTTAAATAACAAATGGTATAAATATCTGAAGCCATAGCTGGACTCAACAACCATAATTCCAACAATGCAGAATGCTTGTGAAGGCTAACACTCCCCTTGAACCTGTGCTACCTATGCATTGTTAACAAGTCATTCATCAAGGCATCTTTGTCAGTCAGATAAAAATCAATGAAAAAATCATATTGTCAGACTATAATCATCAACATCTAACAAAGCACCCATATCAGAGTTTGACCCACTGTTTTTCTATCAGAAAAACATATACACTCATTCAGCCATAAGAAACCCGCGTGTATATGTGACTATACTTCAAGAAATCCGTGTATAATAACCTTCCTCTAAAAAACTAGATTTAACACGATTGTTTTTAGAAACCATTCTAGGGAAACTAGGAAAAAGGATAGGGGTAGTTAACCTATGGTTAGTCCATCCTCTTCCAATTCATCCGTGAAGGGTGAAATTGGAAATATGCTGGAGGATTTCAAAAGTGAGATGTTGCAAACCCTTGCCCTACAGATGGACACTATCCACATTAAGAGAAAGCAGAGAGAGCCTTGGCCATTTTCTTTCCTAGATGCACCAAGAGGCACCCTAGGAACGAATTTCCATTGAATTTTATTGAAATTTGCTCAGTCTGTGAAGAAAACCACTCCATAGACAAGTGCCTCTCTTTGTCTGGACTCAAAGTTGTATATCAAGGAGATGAAGGGGTCACTGAGAATTTCTATTAGATAAACCAAAGGACGCCTCATGGACTTAGGCCATACTAGCAGGGAATGTAAGGGTCATCCCATGCATATTAGAACCTTAACCAGACCACATCCATACATTTTTGGGGGCACCCTCCTCATCCCTCCTGGTCTACACCTCCTCCTTGGTCCTTTGGACCTTAGTATCATACCCAGCCAACGAGCCAATCATTTCAACCATATGCTCTGCCACAACCTCAGTGGAATGCACCGCCCCAGTGGTGGTGTCCCTAATACAAAAATGTTCTAGCTTTATTGCCTTCACCACCTGCCCAACCACAACTTGTACACTCTTCTCCACCTAAACAACCCCAAATGCCTGCCTAGCCAAATCCAAACTCGAACAATAGACATGCAAAACAAATATATAGTGGAGGTACATCCTATCTAGCTTATGCTGTGGAAATTTAGGAAATCAACCTGAGTTTTGGGAGAGTAACTCTATACAATCAACCTCTACCTCAACTTAGGGAGGTTGATGAAGAAATAGAGGAAATCATGCTTAAAGTAAATCCACCACCCTTTCCCGAGAGATTAACCCAACCACTCTAGCCTACCCTAGAAGAGACTGAACTTCTGGGAGAATTGAAAAACCTTTGTGTCAGCATTCCACTTCTCCAAGCTATTAAAAATTTGCCTGTTTACAATAAGTTGATTAAGGAGAAGTGCTTCAAGCATCTAGGGAGGCAAAGAAGAGATTCCCATACCATTAATGTCATTAGACAATTGTCTGACATAATGCCAGGGCAGGTAATCTGCCCAAAGTATTTGGACCCTGGAAGCCTTGTAGTAGATGTGCACATCAATGGCACCATTGTCCCACACACTTTGAGCGATCTTGGGGCTTCCATTAATGTGATGACCAAGGACACCATGCTCAATCTCAACCTCCAAGGTTCATTGAGAAAGACCACAAC
>APFE030340620.1:23820-45259 GCA_000404065.3 Pinus taeda
AAACAAATGTCCCTCAAGAAAGCTAAGAAGGATAATAAATTATCACCAAAGTATTATGGTCCGTACAAGGTGTTGCAAAAGATTGGTATTATGGCATACAAATTGGAGCTTCATGCAGTTTCTCGAGTGCACCCAGTTTTCCATGTTTCATGTTTAAATAAGGTTATAGGTGACAAGCTGCCAGTTCAAACAATATTGCCAAAACTTGATGAGGAAGGAAAAATTATATTGGAACCGAAAGAAGTCACAGAAACAAGAACTCGACAGCTACGAAATCGATCAATTTTGGAGTATCTCCTCAAGTGGAAGAATTTATCCACTAAAGATTCCGCATGGGAGGATGATAATTTTATGCAAAAGCATCTAGAACTACTCAAGCGTTGAGGACAACACTTTTTTGAAGGAGAGGGGCATGTTAGGTCCCTATAATACTAGTGATTACCCCATTAGTATTGTAGTTGCATCCCTCATTAATATTGTTGTGCCCCTACTGTCCCCATATTGTTATTACTGTGCTCCATAGAATCCCTCAATTGTTATTTTTGTGCCTTTATATTATTATTGTTAGGTCGGTTGGGTTATATTATGACTCCTTAGACTCCTATATATAGAAAGGAGGTTTTGTCATTTGAATCATCAAATAATCATTCATTTGTGTAATTTCAAGGAGGTTTCCCCCTAGAAGAGGCTGAATTCTAAGGCGTTGATCTATCTTTTCTATCTTTTTGTGACCTGGTTTCATAACACTCATCCTTGGGAAGCCCTGGTTAGCCACCATTGATTCTTGCATTAGCTACAGAGCTGGAAACATGACCATAAAAAATGGGCATATGTCCATGCAATTAGTCCTATACCCTCCTGCTCAGCCATCTCTAGAAGATGACTTACCTTTGTGGCTGAAAGAGGAGGAGGAAGATGAAGTTTATTCCACCCAATTTTATAATTTAGAAACAACCATGGGAGGGGGACAATAGGATGAATATGACTTGCTCGAACACATAGTCCAAAGTCCAACTCCCAGTACATTGTCCTTAGAACAAGTAGTAAAGGAAACCCAATACAACCATCAAATTGATCTATGCTTAGCCGATTCCAACCCTATCCATGTCAAAACCATAGAATTCTGCCCTGAGAGAACCTTGAAAATCAATCCATCTCTTTTTGTTCCCCAAGAAGAAAAGTTATGCAACATGCTAAAGGAACATCTGAATGCCTTCCCTTGGAGTTATAAAGAAATGAAGGGAGTGCACCCCTTGGTGTGTACTCACCACATTTATCTCAAAGAAGGTTGCAAGCTAGTCCGACAACCCCAAAGGAGGATGAATCCAACTATTAAAGATATAGTCAAAGAAGAATTGCAAAAGCTGCTAGATGCAGGATTCATTTAGCCTATCTCAGATAGTGAGTGGGTCTCTCCTTTGTTGTTGGTTCCGAAGAAAAATGGAAAGTGGAGGATTTGTGTCGATTACAGGGAGTTAAACAAAGCCATAAAGAAGGACCATTTCCCTCTACCTTGCATCGACCAAGTGCTAGATGGCCTGGCAGGGAAAACGTTTTTCTCTTTCCTAGATGGATTCAGTGGGTACAATCAAATCCAGATCAGCCCGGAAGACTAGGATAAAACCACCTTCACTTGTCCTTGGGTACTTTTGCCTATAGGGACCTTCCTTTTGGCATATGTAATGCTCTTGCCACCTTTTAGAGAGAATTCCTGAGTATCTTTTCTGAGTTAGTCCATGATGCGGTAGAAATTTATATGGATGGTTTTACACCTTATGGAGGTGATTTCGGGGAGGCACTGTCCAACTTAGGTAAGGTTATGCACAAATGCATTGAAATGAACCTGTCTCTTAGTCCCAAAAAATGTGAATTCTTGATGAATGCATGGACTGTGCTAGGTCATTCAATATCTTCGCAAGGATTGCAGGTGGACCCAAAAAAAATAGCTATCATCCAAAGGGTCTCACCTCTGCAAAAGCAGAGAAATGTCATAACTTTTCTAGGGTTAGCTGGATACTACCGAACGTTTATAAAAGACTTCAGCAAGTTGGCTTCTCCTTTATTTGGGTTGTTGGCCAAAGACTCTAAGTTTATATGGTCAAAAAGCGATCAAGAGGCTTTGGACACCCTGAAGGACAAGTTAACCACTTCACCGATTCTCTGAGGCCCAAATTGGGCCCTTCCTTTTCATATTCATGTTGATGCCTTACAAAAAGCCATAGGAGCAGCCCTAGGGTAGATAGATGAAAAATTTCCTTATGCCATTTACTTTATGAGTAAGAATCTGTCAAAGGCCGAACTAAACTACACAATGACTGAAAAGTTGTTCCTAGCTGTTCTGCATTCATTGAACAAATTTAGGCATTATATTACAAGCTATCAAACATTTGTACATACTAACAATGTTGAAATCAAATATTTAATGAATAAACATGATGTGAATGCCCTCATAATTAGATGGTTACTTTTACTATAGCGGTTTGATCTAACTACTGTTGATAAGCCTGGTAAGGAAAATGTTGTTGCAGATTTTTTGTCCATATTAACTTTGCCTGCAGGTGAAGAGGGAATGGTTGATGACCAGTTACCGGATGAGTATTTATTCTCCATTTTAGTTCTCTCTCTATGGTTTTCTGACATAGAAAGCTATTTGGTATCTACACAATTCCCACAGAATTTATCCTCAATGGAGAAAAGCAAGATTATGAGGAAGAGCACTCCCTTCACTTGGATTGGCGGCAACCTATTCAAACTAGGCTCGGATCAAATTCTGAGGAGGTGTGTCAGGGAGGAGGAAGTCTTTGACATCCTTCTGATAGGTCATGATGGGCCTTGTGGAGGTCACTTTGCAGCAAAGAGGACATCATTTAAAGTGTTAAAAGCTGGGTATTATTGGCCCACTCTTCATCAGGATGTGAAAATATATACTAGTTAGTGTGATCATTGCCAAAGGATGGGAAAGCCTACTCCAAGAGATGAAATGCCTCTGGAACCTCAAGTGAATTTTGAGCCATTTGACAAGTGTTGTAGATAATACTAAGAGGGGGGTGCATCATACTATCAGATCAATAATTTTATTTCCAAAACTTATTTATATACGCTACTTCTGTGAAGTGAACTAGCGTGTACACAGAATTGTGATTAGAGAAACTAGCGTATACCTAGAGAACTTGTGATTTAGACAATTTATCATGTGTTTATCTTTAATCAGTGCATCAATAACTTATTAAACAATGTAGTAAAATAGAATAAAGCATCACACATAAGCAACGCACATGAACACCAAGATTTAAGGTGGAAATCCAATGTAGGTGAAAACCACTTGCTGCTGTCGTCTCTGTCTTCTTTTAAAACTAAGAAAATTTGTTTACAATCTTGTACTGGTGAAGAATCCTACCAATACACAGGCACCCACCTGAAGAAGGCTACAACTTTCTCTCATTTTCCAGCTTCTAATGAAAGGGAGATGCAACCCCTAGCTCTTGTACTAGCCAATGTGTTTACTAGTACGTAGGCATCGGCCTATAGAAGGCTATGGCCTTCTCTTTTCCTCCAGGGACCATGTTTCATAAATTTTCAGACTAGATGCTCCTGGTACACAAAAATACACATGAAGGCCTCGTTTCATCAATTTTTCATACTAGAACCATCAAAAACTTTGAATCTAAAACTGCATCAACCAACATTCAGTCAATCTGAACAATTAGATCACTGACACTAGAACACTTTGTTGAACCCAGAAACCTGCATCATCAGTTAGAACTAGCTGTAACCTCAAAAACCATGCATCAGAATGTACATGCTATTTACTGAACTCAGCCTGCATGTATATGCCACTTCCTGTAATTAAACCTGCATATACCTTCAAAATTACGGAAACATGAAACTTCTGAATCAGATCTGTACCAACCAGCATACTGACCATCTACTATCTATTTATAGAGCTTTACATAGGCAAAAGTAGAGATCACCCTTCTCACTTATACAATCAGTCAATCAGATAGCAAACTCCTTATTCATTTAGTTTTACATTCAGATCTACGAAGACTTCATTGACAGACAAAAGTAAAACAACAACACTAATCTGATAGATTAGTCATCCTTGAACATCAAGCTTTTATTTTGCATACACTACTTGGAAGGGCTGAACTAGCATGTATACGCACCTTCACCAAAGTGAACCAGCATATAGATCTTCAAGTACTTACTTCATAAATTTGATGCACTACCAGACTTCAAACAAACCCAGATCACGATATTTAAGGAATAAAATAGGTGTACATAATTAGATCTAGCCCAACCAATATCGGATCATTAAATAATAAGTCATTTAAGGTCTCATCATCCTATTACAATATTGAATTCAAGGTACACAAAGTATTTCAGAGAAAATCACAAACATAGCCCCTTCAACATAAAATATACTTCAGATAGAAGGATTCCTTAGAAACCCATACACTTGCACATTTAACACTTCATAAGATATACATTCCTTGAGTATTTAGCCCTTTGATCTTCTTCTCCTTATATACTTAGATCCTTTATCAACACCTCATACCAAAACCACTTAGGACCAATACCTTGGACCAAATACCTAGGGTCAATACCTTAGACCAAGTACCTTGGACCAAAACCTTGGACCAAATACCTCGGACCAAAACCTTAGTTTTCCAACATGTACAAGATTTTCCTCCTGTGGGAGTGTGTGCATATGTATACACTCTTTTTGTTCTGTGGAATAATGTGTATACGTTGTTTTGACTAAGTGGACTTGCGTATACTTCTTAAACTACTTTATATCAACCTTTTTATTTACCTTCTTTATTCTGATCAGTAGACCTTAGTTCCATCTTCCCGTTCTTTTGTACCACTACCCTGTTACCTCTAAATATACCTTTTGTACTGTGAGTTGCCTTTTACCAAAACTGAATTGACCTGTTAGTGAGTTTCCATCGAGAACAACATTTGTATCATAATGCTAACAATCCCCCCCCCCACCTTTGGACTTGATGACAACCATGAAGGTGTTGATTACTGCAAGCTATGTAAACTATTAGAGATAACATGCAACACAAAATGCTCTCCCCCTTTGGCATCAAGGGCAAAGGGAAAACCAAGCAACTTTCCTCCTTTGATATACATTATGTTGTCCATGCTCCCCTTGAGTACATGCCGAGTCTACAGAGATATGATTCAAAAGAATAACACGATTCTATAACTCAAATAAGTGAGTATGACCTCCTTATGACCAATGACTCATACATACATCAATCACCAAAACAAGTGGGGATACACCACATTTGACTCATCCACTCAATCAAGTGGGAATATACCTATTATTTATACATGACAGGAATACAATAAATATTACATCATCCATTCCATGCAAAGTGGGGATACAAATTACATCATTTTTCCAATAGGACTCTTTGAAACATATGAGAATTCATATCACACCCTAGACCTTTACATGACTTAAATAACAAATTGTATAAATATCTGAATCCATAGCTGGACTTAGCAACCATAATGCCAACAATGCAGAATGCTTGCGAAGGCTAACACTCCCCTTGAACCTGTGCTACCTGTGCATTGTTAGGAAGTCATTCGTCAAGGAATTTTTGTCAGTGAGATAAAAATCAATGAAAAAATCATATCGTCAGACTATAACCATCAACATCTGACAGATCACACATATCAGAGTTTGACCCATTGTTTTTCTGTCAGAAAAACATATATACTCCTTTAGCCACAAGAAACTCGCGTGTATACATGACTATACTTCATGAAACCTACGTATAATAACCTTCCTCTAAAAAACTGGATTTAACAGTAGGATGATGCAACAACTACTCCCAACTTTTGTCAGGGATATTCAAATGTTTCTCTGGGTAGCGATTTAGTGAATATATCAGCAACTTGTTCTTTGGAGGGAACATACTCCAATTTTACTTTTTGTTCAAGCACTTGTTGTCGTAGAAAATGGTACTTGATGGGTATTTGCTTGGTCTTGGAGTGCATGACTATATTTTTTAAAATACTGATGGCACTTGTATTATCACATAGAATGGAGATGGGTAGAGTACATGTGATCTGAATGTCTTTCAATGTTTGCATCATCCAAAGTAGTTGTGTGTAGCAAGATGCAACATCCACAAATTCTACTTCAGCTATAGATGAGGCAATCAAACTTTGTTTCTTGCTGAACCATGACACTAACCGAGAACCCATATATAATGAACCTCCACTAGTGCTCTTTCAATCATCAACACTTCCTACCCAATCTGCATCTATATATCCATGAAGAGTAAGGTCTGTATCTTTAGGATCCCATAGTCCAAATTCGTGAGTTCCTTGAATATATTTGAAAATTCTTTTGACTTCTTGGAGATGTGATTCCATTGGATTTGCTTGGAAACTTCCAACAATTCCTACTACATGCATGATGTCAGGTCTGGTAATTGTTAGATAAAGCAGATTTCCAATCATAGATTTGTAAGTTGGTTGGTTTACTGCTGGTGATTCATCATTAGAGCTGAGACTGCATCCTGTTACCATTGGAGTACATACTGGTTTAGAATCTTCCATTCTGTACTTCTTCAAGATCTACTTGAGGTATTTGGTTTGTGAAAGAAAGATACCATCTTTTGTTTGCTTAACTTGTAGACCAAGAAAATAAGTAAGTTCACCAAATAAGGACATCTCAAATTCTTGCTGCATTACTAAAGCAAAATTCTGACTAATGGATTCTTCATTGCTACCAAAAATGATATCATCAACATAAACAACAATAGTTAGCAATTTATCATTTTCAATCTTTGTGTATAAGTTTCTATCTGTAGAACCTTTTGTAAAGCCTTGTTGTTGTAGATATTTTTCAAGGAGGTAATACCAACCCCTTGGGGCCTGTTTAAGATCGTAGAGAGCCTTTTTGAGCTTGCATATGAATTTTGCATCATTTCCAAGAATGAATCCTTCTGGTTGTTTAATATAAACTTCTTCTTCTAAATATCCATTAAGGAAGGCTGATTTTACATCCATTCGATATACTTTGAATTTCTGAAAACTATAAAGATCAAGAAACATCCTTATGGCTTCAAGTTTGGCAACAGGTGAAAATGTTTCTTCAAAATCTATACCTTCTTGTTGAGCATACGCTTTGCAAACAATTCTGGCCTTGTTTATAATAAGTTCTCCATTTTCATTAAGTTTGTTCTTAAATATCCATTTTTTTACGATGATATTTTTATCATAAGGTCTAGGAACTAATTCCAAAGTATCATTCTTTTCAATTTTCTCAAGTTCTTCATCCATGGCCTTGACCCAAAATTCATCTTTGCATGCTTCATGTACATTCTGAGGTTCTGTGGAGGATAGTAATGTGAGATAACTTGAGGTCCCTGTAAGAATTCTTCTTGTCTATACTCCAGACTCCCTTTATCCTAGAATTCGAGATTCTGGATGATTCTTCTGAACATATCTGGATGGAGTCTTTTCCCTATCTGTTGTATCTTCTTCTGATACTTCATTGCTTTTTTCTTCAATATCGTTTTGATTTGATGTGGGAAACATTCCCCATCTTCCTCATTGTCATGTTCCTATCTTGATTTCATCTGTTTTGGATTTTTTCATGCTTCATCAACTACAACATCAATGCTTTCAACAATTTTCTGAATTCTTTTATTATAACATTTGTATCCTTTACTTCTAGAAGAATAACCAAGAAGAATACGTTCTTCTGCTCTAGGTTCAAACTTTCCAAGTTTTTCATCAGTCCCTTTGATAAAACATTTGCTTCCAAAAACTCTAAAGTGTTTTACGGTAAGAGGCTTACCATACCAAAGTTCATGTGGAGTTTTATTGCTATTTACCCAAAAAATTGCTTTGTTGAGAATAGTCATGGCAGCAAATGCAGCTTCGCCCTCGAAGGTTGCAGGAGTTCCAAATTCAGCTAGCATAACTTGAGCCATTTGTTGAACTATTATACTCATCCTTTCTACCACACCATTTTCCTGAGGAGTTCTCGTGGTGGATAATTGCCTTTTTATTCCATGTTGTTCAAAAAAGTCAAAGAAATCATCTAATATGAATTCTCCCCCTTGATCAGATGTGAGACATTTGATTTTTCGATCTGATTAATTTTCAACTAAATCTTTGAAGGCTTTAAACTTTTCAAAAGCTTCATCTTTATGCTTTAGAAGACCTATCCAACACATCCTAGAAAAATCATCAATAAACAAAATAAAATATTCTTCTCCACGAGGTGAATTTTTCCTTGTTGGTCCACATAAATTAGTATGGATGAGTTCAAGAGGCTTACTTGTTGATCCTTCCTTTTCAATGAAGTGAACTCTAGTTTGCTTACCAATTTGACATGGTTTGCATATGGTATTTTTTGGGACACTGATATCCAGAAGATCACAAACTGCCTTGAGCCTGCATGCTTTTCTTATTTGAGAAAAGATTAGATGTCCCAATCTTTTATGCCACAACCAGTTTTCATCTGTTTTTGTTTAGATAACATTGTTATTGTCCTCCTTTGAGTATGTATAAATTGTTTGGATTTCTTGTACCTTTGATCACAGTCTTTCCTATATCAAGTTCACGAATGACACATCTATTTGATCAAAACACCACTTTATTTCCTTGATCACACATTTGAATGACACTCAACATGTTATGCTTTAAACCATCTACATACATGACATTTCCAGCTTTAACCTTTTCTTTCAAGAAAAAAAAACCTTTACCTTTAATGATAGTTGGAGTGTCATTTCCAAATGAGACATTATTTTCCTTTTCTAAAGCATTATATGAATGGAGTTTCTCTTTATCACCTGTCATGTGTTTGGAGCATCCACTGTCTATGTACTATTGATTTTCTTGTCCTTCTGCATACAAAGCTATACCACATCTTTCTGATTGAGATTCCTTCCTTCTCCATATCTTGGGATTTAATGGTATTTGCTCCTTTTGAAATGCTGGCCAAAATTTCCTCTTGCATTTAGATTCTGATGAGTAGTTTTAGGCCTTTGCTGACGATTGACATACTATTCACTCGTCTTTGCCGCATCAAGATAGCTTCTGATGGAGGTTGACGACTTATGTGATTGAGATGATTCTTCAGTATATCCAAGACATGTCTTTATCAAAGGAGAACGCTGAACTTTGATAATTTCATTTAAGGTTTCTGATCCTTTAGCAAATCTAAGATTGAGAGATTTTGTCTTCTCAAGATCTTTTCTTAGACCCACAATTTCACATTCTAGATTTTCATTGTGTTTTTGCCTTTCAGCAAGTTGGTGTGTCAAAGTATCTATGATCATATTCTTTTCTTCTAAACATATTGAGTTTAGTATTTTCTTCAAGAAAATATTCCTCTTCTAATGAATCCAAAAAGTCATCATTGTAATAGGCCATGAGAAATCTATGATCTTGTTAAGTTTCATCTTCATCAGTGCTAATGTCCATAGGTACTTACCGAAATAGATGATTCAGGTAACTCAAATGAATAACTAGGAGTTCTTGGTGTACTAGACCCAGTTAAGCGAGACTTCTTTGCCCGAATTGGTGTCGCTTCGAGAGGAAAAGGCGGTTTTCTTGCTATTCTCCGTGAATGACGAGGTGTGGGTTGATGTTCCTCCATGATTTTTGATTAATTTTATTATCAAAATAAACAAAAAGGGGTATACTAGGAAAAAGGTTTACCAAGCAACTGTGAATTGCAAAATACCTCCTGGCGAACCAAGAACTACGAGCAAGTAATCTCCCCGAATGCTGTGTTCAGTGTATCATAGTTTACAAGGCTGGCGAATTGGTTACTTAAGGATGGATAGAAACCTAGAGTTGTCCTCCCATATATACTGGAAGGTACATGGAGGCCCAGTCCGTATAAGCACTATCTAATGTAAAACCGCACAGTGAGAGCATTCCCATATACTTTATGTATTGTAACACCACCCTATATACTCGAAGGTACACGGACGAGCTACAATATAATCACATACTTGGAATAAGGTATCACACTCGGGATGTATTGCAAAAAAGTTAGCGACAACTGCTTTGCTTTATGATGTTGAAACACATCTCTAGCCTAGAACCACTAAATATTCTTGTTAATGACAGTGCTCCATTAGGTAAATCGATGTTTGTTTTAAGTTGATCTTGCTTAGGAATTTGCCTTTCAAGTCCACCACGTGATGTATTCTGAAATTCCTAGGAATGCAACTATCATGATAAGCATTCTTTCCATTCAATTTAACGATGAAAATCCTAGCTACTTAGGGATAGAGAAATCAAATTTCTTTTGATCAAAGAGCAGAGAGCACAATCTAAATTCAATTTCCCTACACTATTCCTATCTGCACAAACAAACTTTTTCAATGCAACATACATGTATTTTTTTCTTCAATTCCCTTAATGTGAATATGAACAAAAAGGAAATATGCACATATAATCAATAAATCTTTCATATGAACGAAGATGTTTATGATAGTTCAAATTCGAAGGAAGAGAAGACTTTACGACACTTTCTTTCGAATGAATGATTAATCAATTATATCCTAACTTTGACTATTGATCGATAACGACAAAAAAAACATGAAGAAACAATAATCAGTCCAATCAAAGATGGGCTAGACCACAAGATAAACACTCGTTTTTAGAGACATAACATTCATTGATCAATCATCAAATAATCAAATAGAGAAAACTTGGTAAAAACTCTTTCCAAAGGTGAGAAATTGATCCTAGGAGGATCAACGTAGCCCAGAATGGGAGACAATGTGCTTCAAAGCATTGTCCCTAAGCCAAGGATGCTCTGCAGCACATTGTGTCCCTCACAAGCCTGCACTGGTGACAATATGCCATCTCAAGAGGCAATTTGACACAATTTTGACCACTTTTTCAATGTAAACAGCTGAATTACAATCTACGAACACAAATAGAGTCTACAAGGATGTCTTAGGAGGAGGATAAGCTAGTAGGAAAGATGGTTCTTCCCCAGTGAAGTCACCAATTTGTTTTGGAGAATTTAGCATCTACGGATAAATACTAATTCACTAGACAAGTAGTTGTGCCTAGAACAATAGTTTAAAGTGTTTTAGACTTTCCCTATAAGCAATAGATAAGAAGAGAGGATAGAACGCCTACCTGTAGTTCTGCTTTCCTCTCGTCTCCCTTGTATCGATTCTGTTGCTCCTTCCAGTACTTAATCTACTTGAAACGTACCCTGTCAACACAACAGAAGATGAAAACCAATCAAAGCATACGATCCATTGAATATAAATGAAAGGAATCAGAAGAAATCCATACATATAAGAATTATGAAAGAACACATCATATGGAAAAGGGTTCAAACTCTTTATTAGATAGAAGAAGGAACTACAACCATCAGTGTCTGATTCAAAGTCATTCCTCTAGCTTGGATCCCATCCACATCACATCAAAAGCAAGACAAGATTGTGTCATCACATCATTTCCTCCAAAGTCAAGTCTCATTGCAGCATTATCTCCTTAAAATTCAACATAATCTAGCCCCTGATCACTTCGATGAGTGGTAAATTTATAAGAAGATGAAGGAGGTTTTGTCATTAATGGTGACATTAAATGGCCTTCCATACTTAGAATTAGTTCCATGGAGGAAGGGATGAGAGGATAGGATGATCCTTAACTCATTCCTCATCCATTTTTGAGGTCATAGGAGTTTATAAGATAGGGAAAATTCTAGATGACTCCACAATATAAGAATATTCCCAAACCCTATGTGAAGTTCACTCATTATTGCCCAGCGCAAGTGAAAGGAAGCCTAAGTGCTCTATAGAGCATCCTGGCAGTGGACTTAGCTGCTCTACAGCACACCATCATAAGGGCTTACCTGTGCTAGTCCCTCTAGAGGAAATTTATGGATGTCTTCAAGTCATGAAACTATCTAGGAAGGAGGCATTCAAAGGGTTGACTTGTTTAGGGCATGAAACAACTAATTTTAGAGTTTAATGAGTCCTAAGTCACTGATCGGAATGTTGGGATTTGATGTGCCTAAATGGATTTGTAATAATGGGACAAGGGAGAGAGATTGTAGGAGGTAAATCCTCCTCATTTACTCCTCCCCCATTCGAATATTCCTCCATTAATCACACCATCTTGGAGTGCAATCAACCAAGTCGTGAAGATCAAAAGGCAGTCGAGCAAGTGATAGACAAAGAGTTAGTTCATCTCGAGTTTGGGAGTTGAGCCTCCAAAGATTTAAGAAATTCATTGGGGACTTCAGTTTTATAAGTATAAAGGCCTAGAGCCTCATTAGGATTCGAATTTTTGTTGTAAAAAACACTAGTTATTTTCGAGCTCCATACTTGTGGAAGACATTGATGTAATTTTATGTTTTGATAATGAAAATGATTTGTTTCTTGATCCAGCACTAAGTTAACTCAAAGGGTTGAAGCTCTTGGATTAGGGCCCAACACTAGCAGCAAAGTCTCCTCTTCTTGTATTTGTATGCTTATATTAGTTTCATAGATTCATGGTTGAATTGTCTTTAGAAGTATTTCATTGCGAGTAATGTAGAGCTGATTAGCTGTTTATTAGTTTGCTTCCATTTGTACACTTATGTAGCAGGTTACAAGAGATAAAAGGAGCACCACAATGCTATCAATATGTGTCTTGGCCTCACCTCTTCCCTCGGGGATCATGAATTGAGGAAAAGACCCTTATGCAGCCCCAAAAAGAGATATTTCCATTTTCTCATAAGATTTAGAGTTTATTATACTTGAACCAGCATTTGATTAGTTTTGCAAGTGTAGGATTTAATCACCATCTCTTCCATATTCAGTCTTATAGTAGATCTCATCCATGATTCCATTTTATTGAGCAACTTTCCTCATGCATGAAGTAGACAACTAGTTCATTAAATTCTACTTTTCTAGCTTGTTAGAATTCTTCTTGTTTACATGACTTTTTGGAAATTATAAATGTTTGATGTAGAGCAGGTGGTTCAGAAATATAAAGAGATCTCATAGCAGGCAACCACCTTCCAACTTCATCCATCCATACTAATTCCTTTCTTTCACCAAGACCTTCACCAATCTCATCATTTTACATAGAAATTCCTCCAAGCATGTTGAGTGAATCCAACCATCTCCTAACCTTGGTTTTGAGTTCCGAGTGATCCTAGGAATTTTCTCACTCCATTCCACCCATCCACCACCTTCCCTAAGCCTTCCATCACCTCCAACAACCATCATTTTTCTCTTGGTTGTATCTTGTAGAAATATAGGGAATCTTGTAGGTTTTCCTGTACTGGTCGGTTTTGAGGCCGAATTGAGGGAAAACATCTAGGAAGCCACACCAAGTCACCCAAGGGTCTCCCAAACCTTACAAACATCTCCTAAACCTCCCAACCATCCACCAGCATCACTAAGCTACCTACCACATCACCAAAAGAGACTAGGGTTTACACTTGATTTTCCATAAAAAGAATAAACAGAACAAAACCGATTTATTTCAAACCTTTACATGCACAGTAGTGATGTTTGATGTCTTGAACTTCCATGCTTTAGACAATAGTATTTCATACATATTAGCTTAGAATTCTTTTAAAGCATAGTTTCTCAACAGTTATTCAGAGAATGGTGTGTTTTTAGCATAGGATTTCAATCATTTCTTATTGCAGTAGACAAGCTTTATCCTAGTACATTTCTCTTTCTTTCATCAGTAATTAAGCTTCTTCTAAATGCATAGAAGTCTGGCTTGAAAGCCCTAGTGGTCTCTCGCCAGCTGAACAATGACAAAAGGCAGAACCATCACTTTTACTTGTGCATACAACATTGTCACCTCCAAGTTTGTACGAACCCCGGGTTGATAAAGTAAAGTTGGTAGCTCCAATAGTTGTAACATTCTTGCTGCAATAGTAGTGCTCATCAAGGAGAGCCCATGAAAACTATACTGTTTTTAGCAGGAGCAACAGGCAGACTGACAGAGTGACTGGCTGATAGAACTATGAAAATTTTGACAGTGTAGTGACAGGTAGCAGGTGCTGTCCTTCATGTCTTTGCAATTTCTTCAATCAATGGAGGCAGGCATGCTGGCATCTTCTACGCAATTTTTTGGAGGAGTGAAGCCCAGGGTCACTTCCCGATCAAACTCTCTGGTTGACCAATGGGAAACTTGATAGTTTTTCTTATGGGCAACGCACATTGAGATGACTTGCTGAGAAACTTATGCGCTATTCTGGGTGACAGTTAGTCGGGTTTATTACAGGATTGCATAGTGGTGATTTCTTGGGAGGCAGCCTCAAACTCTATGAAATTCTAGGCAGTAGTACTTGGTCATTGAGGGCTGAGTCTATGCAAGTGCAGCTCAGTGCAAGTCTAGCTGATGGAGGGTGGTTCGGTCGACAGATCTTCAGTGAAAATGGTTAATTGTGTAAACAAGTGAACGTGCATGCATGACCTTGCGAACACACACTCAACATGACTTGAAGACAAGAAATCTCGAACCAACAAGACAACATATGCTCAATGTGACTGACTGTGGGACTGCCTAATGGTGAAAACGATAAGTGTGACACTTCGGATAGACATTCAGGTGACCGTGACAAAACTTGCATGACAGTTCTTACAACATTGTGTGTGAGTGTGATATATGTTTACATAGCGAACACAACTCAAACACAACCTTCAACATCACCAGAATGAGGTCGCAACATGACATATCAGTTAAAATGTTGAAGATGATAGTTCATGAAACGAGTGAAAAGGAAGGCAAGGCATGCAGAGGAAACACGTGACATGACCTTTAGTGTTGCGCACATGCATGTTACTGAGGACAAGATGATATGACAATGACAAGTTGTCCTCCAAAATCAACTAAAATGTGTACTTCAAAAGGTGTTCTTCACTTACCATACTTACCCTCGAGATGGTCATGCATCTGTTAGAGTTTTCATGTAGTCCTGATATTTTCCATTACTTGGTCTCTTAGTCCTTCTCCCCGACTCCTTAGGAGTGATATCAACATGTCACCTTTTCTTGTAGTCACAGAGAGGTATATCTGTGCAGTTTTAGTGGACAGTGTCTGCTGCCAGAATGAGGCCCTGGGAGGCCCATCTGTGCAGTTTTTGCATGCAAGACAGACATGGAAACTTGGACAACACTGTGCAATTTTGAGGTACAACACATTGCTGCGGGATGGGGTTCCTGGGAGGACACTTCTGCGCAATTTTTGAGTGTAGCGCAGTTGGACTACTCTGCGCATTTCTGGAGAGCAATGCTAGCTTCATGGCTGCTCTACATATTTTTGGAGAGTAGTGTTGGCTAGGGTCTTTGCTGGTTGCGGGGTTTCAGCAGGCGAGGGCGGTTGGGGTCTCAATGCACTATGGGTTTTCAATAGGAAGGGAGGAAGCTTGATGGTTGTAGAAGCAAAGTGCATAGTTCTGGGAAGCTAGATGAGGCTAGGTTGCTCGGGAAAATGGCTAAGTATGAGATGAATGAAACATATATAAACATTGATAGGAATTGACTGTGATCGCACACGGGAACTTATTGACACAATGTACACCATCCATAATGCATAATACATTCTTTTCTTGATGCAACAACCTTCGTGACAAGAGTGCGTGAAGTGAGTGTGAAACGTGTCTATGTGATGACAACCACTCATGCGCACATGCTTTGCCTTGAAGCAAAAAAAACCATTCCCTTTACATGAAAAACAACAATCCCTATGTCCAAAGATGACATAGGCGGAATAAAGATGAGAACACAGACAACTCTTAAGATCAAGGAGGGGAGCTTGAAATCATCATCTTACCAACAAGTAACCAAGGATGATCGATCGCAGGATCTAAGGTAGGCTTCGAAATTTGCATGCGAGCCAAAATTTTGGATGGTGGTTGTATCCGCTACAATAAACTGGTACAAACCAAAAGGCAGAGTTAATAATGCTTTGGGGGCTGATTTGTTTTTCCATACGACTTTAGATCCATTTCCTCTTGGTATATGGTGACTCAAAATCTATTCTTGCTGCAGTGGCTAGGTGATCTATTATATCCAATCCTTTTCTGTCAGTATGGTTGAATCACATTTTGTTATTGAAATTATCCTTTGAGCATAATTTCCTTCTCCCATGTTTTTAGGGAGCATAATCAGGTTACAGATCATCTCTCCATCCATGGTCTGCTCGATGTTCTTGGTTCGATCTATTAATTTTTTTTTGTGGCTACCAAACATATGTCGGATGGATTCTCTGATGTGCCATAATTTATACTCTAGGATTTAGTCTATCTTCTGTGGGTTCTTGGCTTTCACATGTGCCAGTTTCTCCTAATCAAATATTACATATTATTTTCTCATCTTTTATCACAGGATGCGTAGCTTAGTCATATTTCATTGAGTTGTGTATATTTTGTTTGTGACTTTGTGGTTAATGGGTGTTACCACAAAATATATGTTTTTTTTTTTGCGGTCTATCAATTTGGTATTTCGTTTTTGGTCGGTATAATGGTAGTTTTGTTGTTTGAAGTTATAAAGACATATGCTTATTATGGTCACAATCTTTGTACTAGATTCTGAATATGTAATGAATTACCTATTTTTAGCATAAGTTTTAGTGTTTTTTCCATTCTAAATAATAATAATAATAAATTATTTTATATTATTTATTTTATTTATTTTTAATTTATGAAGAGATTGTTTTATATTTTAATATTATTTTTTAAATTAGACAATATTTATATTAATTAACAATAATATATAAGATTTATTTTGATTCTAGATTTATATACAAATTTTGTTTTGTTTTAGTTGATTAGTTTTTACATTATATTAATTTTGGTATAACTTTATGGCACATATATTATTTTTTAAGGATTTCAGGGTAAGGATCTATTTATTTTTACTGTTATTATTAGTGGACATGATAGTGATTATGATGTACCAAATAGATGTTATTATGGGTTGTGATGACAACTGTGATGTACCTACTTGATGGTTGTGTGCCATCATGATGATGATTTCATTATATGTTTCCACATTGATACATATTTTGATGATTATTTACTTGATTTCAGTTAACATTATGTTGAAGATTATGTTATGGGTATTCATGACGATTTCGAAATTGAATTTCTAGCATGTGTAAATATATAAACTTGACTAACCTTATGAAGATATATTACTAATGGCTATTTGAGTGTGATAGAAGGCCACTGGGTGCACATGCATGTGATGAATCAATGACCTTTGGTTTGATCGATTATATACTATTGATATCAGAATTCAAAATTTTAACTAATATTCTACTATAATTACTAATGCCATGATAGTTGCTATAGGAAAAGGTTAATTGATTGGATGGACGAATCACACAAGAGTGATGGTTTTGTACAAGAAAAATGGAATTTAATGGGATGGGTGGGAAAAGGTCCCTAACTCCACCAGCTAACACTCATTTCATTCTTGAGTTGGAAGGTATTGGGATGCCTTTACCTTAAAAAACATGAAGCCATGAAGGTGGTCCCTATATTAGGTCACTCACAAGAATTTACTGGGGGGAGTGCATCAAGGCGAATTCCTCGATCCTCACCACCATTGGTTTCACAATAGAGGGTGACACCAGAGATGAGAGTGATCTCCATTCATCTCACCCAAGTTACCCTCTTAGTCATAGATATTCACAGGCCTAGTAGCGTGACACCCTTGGAACTTCAAAAAGGAATTTCTTGAAGGGAACGACTGACTTGACACTCTTAGTATGAATAAAAAGTTGTGAGGTAAATCATGGTTCACACTCATGCAATTATAAAGGACTAAACCACACAATGTAAGTAAGAGGGTATTAAGGAAAATTAAATTAAAAGTCAAAGAGATTTGGGAAAGGGAGAATATGTATAGATATAAATGTTGAATCGAATAAGTAATCCCACCATCCTCATATTTGGAAACCTTTTAAGGAAATCACCCCTCTCTCTCAGCCTAAAGGTGAGAGTGAGGGTTTATAGAACAATATTCATAGGCATGTAGACACTAAAATAATATCTCTCATCATATTATATATATATATATATAATATTATATATATATATATATATATATATATATATATATATTGACTTGACACTCTTAGCATGAAGAAAAAGTTGTGAGGTAAATCATGGTTGACACTCATGCAATTATAAAGGACTAAAACACACAATGTAAGTAAGAGGGTATTAAGGAAAATTAAATTTAAATTCAAAGAGATTTGGGAAAGGGAGAATATGTATAGATATAAATGTTGAATCGAATAAGTAATCCCACCATCCTCGCATTTGGAAACCTTTTAAGGAAATCACCCCCTCTCTCTCAGACTGAAGGTGAGAGTGAGGGTTTATAGAACAATATTCATAGGCATGTAGACACTAAAATAATATTTCTCATCATCATGTTAATTGCACCTAGGTGGGTGAGATAACAACATTTTGTCCAACCACCCAACACATCTGCAATTGATGTGTGTGTGTGTGTGTGTGTGTGTGTGTTTATATATATATATAACTCCTAAGTATTTAAGTTGTGCTAATAACAAGGGGAAAGGGGGAGATAAATTCAAAATAGAAATATTAATCCAAAGACAATTTACTTTCATTAAGAAAAGAGAGTTGTTCATGGAATTAGAGTAATAATTTAAAATTTTGAAAAAATTAATTTCATGAGAGAACCTCCATGTGGCAAGATCATAACACTAAAATCTCCAACTAAGATTTTAACTTGAGCAAAATGAGGGGGTGATTGGGGGACAAAAATCTAAGACCTACCTATTGACTTAATTTAATGAACACAAAATGGGGAGTCTAAATTGGGATCAAGGGACCACTAGGAGAAGAAATAGGGAAACATGTGTGGGTGAGAGAGAATAGTATTTTACTAAGGAATTAAGAAAATATTTTCATGAGAGCTTTGGTGAGGGGCTGACAAATGGATAGATTAATAACCAAAATATTGGAATAAAGAAAATGATTATTTGCATGAAATTCCAAGAGTCACTATTTAAACTTTCTATAAAATAAGGAGCAAGTTATGAGAAGTGGACTTTTTGAGAACCTTACTATTGGATGAATATTCTAATGAAAATTTGCATTTGAGTAACAATTGAGATTTGTGATGAGTTTGATGAAGGTGGAGGCCTTGTGAATTGGAACCTCTTGAGCTTGAGGGTCGTCTCTACTTATTAGTGCATTCGTTTTCCATACAATTTCATTACATCTTGGGGCTCCATAGGGAAGAGTACCCAAGGAAAGGCTAAGATGTCAATCATTGAGTCATTGAAGTTCGGTTATGTTGTAGGAATTCAAAAAGTTCACAAAGACTATATCAAGAGAGTGCATCAACAATTAGTGTTCAAAATCTCAATTCCTTGGTGAACAATATTTATGTCTTATTGAACTGTTCATTCATGATGTATCTTCTTATGATTGATGTAACATTTGATGTGCAACCCTTTTCTTACAAATTGTAGTTATTGATGTATGTAATACTTATATGGTGGATTTTATCTAATACTATTATATTTTAAAAAAATGAATAAATAAAAATTGGGGAAATTATGTGGTTACTTGGGAAGTGTCTTACATTATCATGTATTGAGAGGGATTGAATTTTTAGAGGTGTAAATTTCTCCTTAAGTTTTTTAATTTAAAAAAAAAATTCATTTTAAGGGATTTGATCACTATGAATGATATATTTGGAGTTAATATGGATTTATGATGATTCTTTATATATATCTCTATCTATATATACATGCCATGTGTCAATTCTATGTCAAGCATGGAATGAATTACACATCTCCCTTATATTAAGCAATAGACTATTGAAATGTTTTAACCAATATTCATTTTAGCTCTAGATTTATCATCTAGTGAGATGGATCAAATATTTCAAACTTCAAACTTTTCCTTGAGTTTTTTAATCTAAAAAATGTTTCTACCTCAAGGGACTTGATCACTCTTATATATATATCGAAGGAAAAAATTGAGTAGGTGTTGGGATGGGGTTCCCAGGGGTAGAATTGAATTAACTTAGTCATTTTTTAAATAACTTTGTAAAATATGTAAAGTCTCCATGAAATGTGGATGCGAAGCATGTAGATAGATAGGATTCAAAGGGGTACAGTGAAGGGTTTTGTTGTCTTGGGAAAGTGCTAAGGTAGGAAGGCTCTGCTTCCTATGCTTAGGTATAGAAGGGAAGGTTCCTGCAGATGAGTGTGCAGGAGGCCTAGGTAGAGTCTGCAGCTGAGTGTGCGGACCCCTGCAGCTATGTGTACAAGGTAGAAGAGTCTGTATTTGGTGAACTGAAGATCAATAAAGGAAGCTTTTCGAGTAATTACTGAGTTTCTCCATTGAATATGTCTATGTTATATGTTGTTGATTAATGACATGTTTTCTGAATTATTGAATGAATATTGCACGAATTCACTGAATCTATCTTAATAATATATGAAATTAATGGTTATCCACTTCCGCGAAGTTAGAATCTATTTCTCTTATGTTTTATGATGAATCAAGTAGATCTACATGAAATCTGATCTAGGGTTGCTTGCTGATGCACACAAGTAGGTAAATCGATTGTTTATGGTCCGCAAGGACTGATCGTAAACCTTCGCAAAGGTCTGGAGGCAAATTTAACTTAGTTATAGTAAAGAGCCTTAGAATTCTATCGATCTACACAGGGGTAGATCTAAGGCGCTTGTCACGCGGAATTAGTCGATCTTGCGGACAAGACAGACCTTCCTAGAATCTAATGAAGACCTCATGACAAACAAATCAACCAGACACTATCTTTCTCTAAATGCGCTTTATAAATAGTGATAAACAAATGTGTTTAAGGGCCTACCTCATGTCCAACGCAAGTTCGGAGATGCCTTTGCTCCTTTGATCCAAGTAAGTTCCTTCGTCACAAACCTGCAAGCACAAACAAGGCAAACGATTAAATAACACTTGAATATCCAATATTATAAAACATATTTAACATGAAAGTCAAGGAGTCCATGTAACAAATAGCATAAGATACTTGTTGAGAAAAATGAGCTTGATTGTATTAATTCAAAATAAAATAACCTTACAACCTTTGCCTTGACGCTGTACAAGCTCCTTCCAGGGTCTAACAAGAAGTCTCCTCTACTTTGACAATCTTCACTCACTCCCTAATGGGGCGAAAAAGGTATGTGATCTCTCCTCTTAAGCTCAAATAGGAAGTCTTGATTTCACTAGCAATTACCCTCAAAAGTTCAGCTTCTAACCTCTTTGGCCACTGACCCAAGGCCTCAATTTATAGTGCAATGGAGATCAGTTACCAGATCCTCCTTCAAAGGGATAGAGTCCTCCTTCAAAGGGATAGCTCCTCTCAACAAGGGATTAGTTCCTCCTATGATGGGATGCATGAACCACTTGGAGCGAACAATCCACGTAACA
>APFE030340630.1:0-21061 GCA_000404065.3 Pinus taeda
CTCTTATCATTCTTGTAGAACAAAAATTGCCATTTGACATGTTCATCCAAACTAGGAATAAGGCTCTTGAATTGTCTCAAAGTACCACGAAACCTACTTTTGATGATTTCTGCAAAGGGTTGATAAATGAGCAAGAAAGGTCGATTGCTTCAGGACAAGTCTCACCTAATAAAGCTCTTATGGCACATAATAAGAATCCTAAGAAATTTTTTAATAATGCTAAAGGTTCTTATTCACACACTTCTAATCATACTAATAATAATGGTCATGCTTCTCATGCACATCATGAAACTAGTAAGAGGAAGAAAGTGTATGATCCTTGTCAGCATTGTGGTAAAACTAACCATCCTGAAAAGAATCGCTTTAAAGCGAAACGTTTAATGGCTAAAGCTAACAAGAAAAATTCTAATGAATCTCAAGTAGCTTTATGTGCATCTATTGTTTCATCTAGTAATTCTTCTTCTAATGTGGAATGGATAATGGATTTTGGTGCTTCAAAACATATGACTGGTAATGTTTCTTTATTTACATATTATGACACTAATAAGCACTCATCTCATAAAGTTTCTATTGGTGATGGTAAACAACTTTCCATAATTGGTTATGATAATATTAATGTTGCTAATGGTCAATTGGAAGATGTTTTTCATGTTAAAAACATGCCCATCAACTTACTTTCTATTTATCGTGCATGTCAGAAAGGTTTTAAATTTGAAGTTTGGCCTGATAAATATGTTCTTAAAGATATCAACCGAAATTACAAAGTAGTCTCTTCTGGTCCTATTGATCATACAACTGATTTATATAAATTTGTTGGTTTTAATTCAACTACGAGATAACCCTTTTATTTCCATGTTGCTCATGTTGATGAACTAAGTCAATTATGGCATGAAAGATTGGGTCACTTGAATTATGGTAAAATGCAAATGATAACTAAAATGGGTCATGGTTTGCCTAATATTTCTTATACTACTGGTGTTTGTGAAGGGTGTGTTCTTGGTAAACATCATAGAGAAATGTTTGATAAAGGTAAAGCCTGGAGTGCTAAAGCACCTTTGCAATTAATTCATAGTGATATTTGTGGTCCTCTTGAAGTTCCTTCAATATCTCATGCAGTTTATTTTCTTACCTTTATTGATGACTTTAGTAGAAAATATTAGGTTTATTTCTGAAAAATAAAATTAAAACATTTGTAAAATCTCAAGAATTTAAATCCATGGTTGGAAATGCATCTGGTAAGAGTATTAAAACCTTACGATCTGACAATGGGGGGGAATTCGTTAAGCAATAATTTAATGCATATTTATCTAACACATGGTATTCAACATCAAACAAAAATTCCTTACACACCTCAACAAAATGATGTTGTTGAAAGGAAAAACATAACTTTAGTTGAAATGGCTAAATGTATCCTTTATTCTAAAGGGTTGCATAAGAAATTTTGGGCTAAAGCCATATGTTGTGATAATTTTATTTTAAATAGAGTTCCTACTAAAGTTGTTAAGCATGTTACCCCTGAGGAGAAATGGAATGGATGTAAACCAAATATTAGTAATTTTAAGGTGTTTGGTTGTGAATGTTGGGCTCATATTCCTGATGAAAAACGGAAAAAGTTAGAACCAAAACCTCACAAGTGTATCTTCATTGGTTATGATGAGAATTACAAGGCTTACAAGTTGTTTGATCCTTCTAATCAAAGTGTCATAATCAGAAGGGATGATCAATTTCGTGAAGTCTCTTGCCCACTTGAGTCTGTAGAATCTCATGTTACCCTGGATTTATCAATACCACTTGTTACTCATATTCCTTTTACTCCTTCTTCCAGTTCTATGCCTCTTATTGATCTTGATTCTTCCTCTCCCTCAAGTATTCCACTTGAAACTCATGAAGCTCTTGAAGTGACTCATGTTCCTTCTAGTCTTCCTGTTTGGGCTCGGAAAACTCTTGAATCTGCAGGTAGTAAGGTCGGAGATCCCTCCGACACTCGTCGAACTAGATCTAACTTTGCTCTTATGACCAATGTTTTGGCCACAAATGATACTACTACTTATTCTCAAGCTAAAGGTAAGCCTCATTGGGAACAAGCTATGTCTGCTGAATATGAATCTCTTTTGAGAAACAAGACTTGGTCTCTTTTTCCTCTTCCTTTAGGAAATAATTTAGTTGGCTGTAAATGGGTTTATAAAACTAAGTTCACTGCAAAAGGACAAATCAAAAAGCATAACGTTATATTAGTTGCAAAAGGTTTTAATCAACTTGAAGGTATTGATTATAATGAAACTTTTGCTCATGTTGCTAAAATGAACACAATAAGAACCATTTTATCACTTGCTGCATCTTATAAGTGGGAAATTCATCAAATGGATGTTAAAAGTACCTTTTTAAATGGTGATCTTACTGAAGAAATTTATATGCAACAACCTCCTAGTTTTATTTTTGCTGAATCCTCAAGTTTAGTATGCAAATTACACAAATATTTATATGGTCTCAAACAAGCATCTAGGGCTTGGTATGATAAAATTGATGCATATTTCTCAACTAATGGTTTTGAGCGTTGCATATCTGATCCAAATCTATATGTTAAGAACTTTGGTGATAATGTCCTCATTATTGTTTAATATGTGGATGATCTAATTATCACTGGCAACCAGCTTGTATTAATTCAAGGTATGAAAAGTACTCTTCAAAAGCATTTTGAGATGACAAATCTCGGTACATTGCACTATTTCATGGGTCTTCAAATATGGCATATGGCAGATGGTATTTTTCTCTCTCATCGTAATTATGCGACAGATTTATTGGCTCGTTTCCATATGAGTGATTATAAACATGCTCCTATGCCATTTCAATCAGATGTAAAGTTAACTGTTGAGTGTACCACTCCACTGGTTGATGCTACTCTTTATCGTCAACTTGTTGGCAGTTTGATATATTTAACTCATAGCATACCAGATCTCTCTTTTGCGGTCAATATGTTTTCTCGATTCATGCACCAACCTCATGAAAGTCATTGGTAGGCAACCAAGAGAATTTTGCGATATTTACAGGGGACATAGCATTATGGTGTATTTTATTCGAGTAGTGCTACAATTTTACTCTCTAGTTATACAGATTTTGATTGGGCAGGTGACAGTTCTGATCGACAATCAACTACTAGTTACATTTTCTAATTTGGTTCAGGTCCGATCTCTTGGTCCAACAAGAAGATAAAGACTCCTTCTTTATCTTCATGTGAAGCAGAGTATAGAACAACCAAAGAAGCAGCTAAAGAAGCCGTTTGGTTATGACATGTTCTTACCGAGCTTGGTCTAGTTCCAAAATCATCCACTGTTTTGAAATGTGAAAATCAGGGTGCAATTTAGCTTGCTTATCATCCGATATATCACTCCAAGACGAAGCATATCGACCTTGATTCTCATTATATTCAAGGTCTTGTCACTGATGGTATTATTTCTCTGGAGTATTGTCCTACCGAGAAGCAGGTAACCGATATCTTCACCAAATCCTTGACATAAGCGAAGTATGTGCATCTTTGTTCTTTGCTTGGGATGAGGGAAGTTGTCATCAAGGGGGAGCAATAATGACTCATTCCTTCCTTAGTGTTAGGATGGGCCCTTCTCCCAACCATTATTAAGGGGGAGTGTTGGAATATATTATATTCCTTGGAAGGTAATAATGTCTTTATATTACATTGAAAGTTGTCCACAATCTTATGTAAAAGAGTAATACATTATATTCCATATTTATTATGGTATAATATACTCTTGTATCCATTTATTATATAAAGAGGTGTTATTTTGGAGAATTACATTATCCCACATTTAATATGCGAGAGTAATTCCTCCACATCTCTGGGTATATAATAGGATAAAGGGATCCTCTTAAGGCATATACCATTTTGTGATACCATCATATCTTATCATGTGCTCACAACATACTATTACTTGTATAAGGTTATTTGTAGTTGCTCTCTTTGTAAGATTGTAGGATATTTCTGGAGATAATAGAAGCAACCTTCTTGTGGACGTAACCACATATATCTATTGTATTATTTTTTCCTTGTTCTCTTTTCTGTTCTTATTTCTGTTCTTAGATAGATAGCTAGTTTAGTAGATCTAATATTCTAACAGAGGCAAGTCAAACTTGCATTGACCAAATTTGACTCAGTTCAAATGAGTTACAGTCAATGCAAGTATGACTCACCAACCTGCCTATAATAACTAGAAACTATATCATTTTGTCTAGAAGATGTGTGATTTTTTTCCCAGGCCTCTTAAACCTCTTAATTTTTATGCCTTGCTAAGTTATTCCCTGAGCAGAGTCTGGTAACACTACTGCATACATAAGGGTTTAGGCAACATTTAGAGGGTGCTTCAAATGGTGAAATGTTTCCATAAAAGGGAAACCAAAAAGTCGACAAAATATTATGGGTGTTACTAAGAATTAGTGGACTTTCTGTTTTCCTATTATTTACTTTCTATTAAGGTTGTGTTATTGCACCAAGAGGCATATTCCAAAATGCATATGAGGGATGAGGGGAGGAGACCATTGACTCATTGTAATTTGTGTGCCCTTGTCTGTATTGCTTAAAAAACTAAATAAATAAAATAGTGATAGACATAAACACGTGACTGATAGTACTGTAACCTAAATTAATGAGATCTTGAATTTCATTTAGGTATGCATTATATTCATTAGAAATGATGGGAAAGAACTAGAATTTTGAAAGCTTAGTTCCATTAAAAAATCAATGCAAAGAAGAACATGAGGTTTGGGTGGAGAGATGAACTGAGATTTATATGAAGAAAAGTGAAGCTCCTTCTGTTATAACCAATTTGCCCAACATGCAACTATACCTTGTAGAGCCTTCAATGTTGTGAAGTTTTATTAATGTTGTTAACCTGTTTGAATAATTCTGCAAATTATTTATGGTAGGTCAATAAAATTTATGGTTTTGAAAGAATTACAAAAAGATCCCATTGGTAGTCATTCTCCAGAGTAAAAAACAAACTTCCATTTACTTGATACTGAAGCTGCAACAACTCTGGGCCCATGGTCTTAATTCGCAGGATCAAGAGTTCCCTATGATAGGGATTTGAGCTAAGAGTTAATGATAGAGGGCTTGGCAGTGTAGCAAATTGAGTAATTTGATAGCACTTGGCACAGAACAAATCTAGGGTTAAGATGAATATGTGCTAGTATAGAGTTGTAGTCAAATATCAATCTTGTTGGGAGGTAGATTAATAAAGAAAACAACGGGAAGCTCTTACGAAGCCCATAATTTGGTAGCAGCATTAGGAATACATTTTGACCTATCTTGACCTGTCATGACAATAAAATTATGAATTTGAATTTGTTATCTTTTTCCCATTTATAAAGAATATTCATCACAAATTGTTGTTTTGGACTTGTGTTTATCACTTATTTATATTTAAAATCTCAAATAATGAAACAAGCGACCACATATGATCACAATATCAACATAAGACCTCAAAACCATATTAGATGTTGCAAATTATGTTATTTTAGGCCAAAGAAATTTTATTTTCTACCGATATCAACAGATGCATCACCAACCAGGGGTTTCCATGTGAGTTATTGTTGCAGTAAGATTCACACAACAACAAAGGAAACATAGTTTATTCCTATCATAAATAAATTTAGACATGGTAAGACTTTGTTCAATATAAGACATAATGGTTCTTAAGTAAGAAAACTTTTGTAGTTGAAATTGGCCTATTCACTTACATTTATGTATTGCTCTTGAAATTGGCCTTGCAAAGTGTTTTTTGGGTTGATCCCCTGCATTTGAAATCCTATACTTCACATGGTCTACATGACATGATCACCTCAGAGTTCACATTGTTGTGTCCTCTGCCCGTCCATAACTTTTTGAGGCTGACTAGGGGCGAGACCTCTTTGAAACATTACTTTTTGAGGCTGACTAGGGGCGTTGCATACCTAGGAACCTTGGCATCTGGTTGTGAATTTCCATCCTCTGATAAATTGGAGGTTGCGAAAAACTGTGATTATTCATGTAGTCACTAATTATTGAAAAAAGAGAGCAGTATATCAAAAATGTCTCAATAACTCCAAGAGAATAAAGCAAAAATCTTGAAGAGCAATTGGCCCAAGTAACATAAGAAAAATATGATAAAATCAATAAATTGAAGGGCGCAGTTTGGGGAAGAGAAGAAATTGTTAAGAAATTGGAGGACCATATAATTTATTGCAAAATGAAGCAATAAAATTTGAAACTACGAAATCTAATCTAGAGAATAAAAATTTTAAACTGAATGATGCAACTGAGGATGTGGAAGATCAATTGGATAGTACAACTACTATTTTTGAGCCACTGTTACAGACAAGATGTAGCAAAATGGAAGTGAAATTGAACAGTTGAAGAACTGTTGTAGCTGAGAATTAAATAATGGGAACAACACAAGAAGCAGTCAACAATTGAGGTAAGGAAATTGGACAATTGAATAAGCAATTAGAAGAGTTTTCGTCATGAAGTGCACTTGAGACATCTTTAGTCATAGAAAAAATCCAAATTCATCAATTGAAAGTAGAGATGAAAAGACTTTCAATACAAATTGTGGGCTTGCACTACTAATTGCCCAACAAACAAACTATTTGTTTGTAACAACAGAAATTGAAAGTCAAAATACAAATTGTTGAATCAAAATAAGAAGATGAATGGATGACATATCGATACTTAGAGGATGCCAAGTAGTATCAACAGTACAAAGAAATCAAACAACTTGTGCAATAGAAAACACTACAACTTGGGAGTGACATCAATCAATCATAACCTTAATGGAGTAGTTGCAACATTGGGAGACTCGACCACAACAAGAGCTTGTAGAATATAGCAAAGAAAAGACAGGCAAAAGCAGATTTTTGAAGAGGGTTTGCATGAACAACAAGCTCCAAGTATTTTTCCTCAGGTGGTCATGGGTTAACCTCTTTACACCTCGTGATTTGTATATATTATTCAATATGAAAATACAACACTTCAAGAGTAGGATGGATGCATTGATAGAAAAGCTCACTGATCAGGAATAAGATTGAGCTATGAAAAAAATTAAAGAAAGCGAGAAGAGGAATGGATTAAACACCCATTAGGCGGTTGTTAAAAAACTAGAAAGACATTGGTTTAGTCGGGACTATTGAAGATTAATGGGGGAAATGATAATCCCCATTTGCAACAACTCATTTGTTATGTTTTTTTCTAGGTAATACCTTGTTTAAGACTAGGTATAGGAATTTAGTTTAGATCCACAACACTAGAAATGAAGTATTTTTTAGCAGATTCAAATGACTAATTGTTTACCATGTTTCCTTTGCTAGCCTCCATCTACTATGTGTCTTCATTGCTTGTGCTCAATTCTATCAAGATCCATGTTGTTATGCTAAGTTATTTTTTGTCTAGTCTTCTCATTCCATTAAGTTATTACATTCTGTCCTACTTCGTTAAGTGACTACTCCATCTTTTTATTGACCACAAATTACATAATGTACATAGGATTGTGCTAGAAATGAAAAAGTAATAACTAGTACTCACTGGAAATTGTAGGAAACAAATGTTAAAATTTTGAAATCATACAAGTCCATGACTAATGCTTGTATAGATAGCCATTACTAGTAGTCCCCACAAGAACACAATCCATCCTTAAAATGATGAAACTGGTTTGCATCCCTTACAATAATTTATCACTTCACGATCTTGGAGATGAACTTCGTTGCATTGTGAACGTCATCACAAACACAAAGTTTTTTTGTTATTTGTATAGTGCTTCCAAAGTTTATATTGATAAGAGCAAAATCTATGGCTAACTTTTCACTATGACTACACAAAACGTGTTCCTTCACTTCGTCCTCAACATTGTGCAATGTAAAGGTTGTTTTAAGGACATATCCTGCCTCCTTTATCTTCTCAACAAAAGTCTCCAACATTTCATAGATGTCATCTTTCTAAGCATGTGATCTACCTCTTGTAAGGAAACAATGTACCTTTTTATTTAATTCAACATAACGACATCGTGGTACCTTTTTCAATCCTCAACATTTCATTATTTTTCTCACTTTTTCCACACCATCCCAATTTCCATCCATGACATAGATGTTTAACATGAATACATAACATCCAACATTTTCAAGCTCTAATTCAAGGAGGCATTCAACTACATGTTCTCCTAATTGAATATTGCAGTGAATTTTACAAGCACCAAGCAAGGATCCTCACACACTAGCACTGGGTTCTAATGGCATGTTTTTGATGAAGTCCTCTACCTTGTATAGAAATCTAGCATGACCAAAAAGGTCAATCATGCATGCATAATGCTCTACTTTAAGCATGATAGAGTAATCTAGATCCATACAATGAAAATATTGCCAACCCTTATCTATAAGGCCTACATGACTACATGCAGATAAAATACCAACAAACATAATATGGTTAGGCTTCATGCTTATCGGTTGCATTTGAGAAAAATATTCCACGACATGCTCACCATAAATAGCAACTATTGAATTCCTTGAAACTATGTCTCATTTAGACATCTCATCAAAAAATTGGTGTGCCAGTTCTATTTTTCCACATTTGGCATACATATCTATGAGAGCAGTCCCCACTAAAATATCATACACAAATAATGTTCTAATATTATAACCATGGATCCACTTACACCATTGCAACTGGGCACAAGCTGGGAGCAAGTTCATCATGGTGACAAAGCCAAGTTTAATGTCTGCCAATTTCATTTGTCTAAGCAACAACAAAGCTTCATTTGCATTCCCATTGAACACATATCCAGTAATCATGGCATTCCAAGATACCGCATCCCTTTCAAGCATTTTGTCAAACGCAACTAACACAATATCTACACTCCTACACTTTGCATACATATCGATGAGTGAAGTTCCAAGAAAAACATCTAATTCAAACCCACTTCTAGTTATGTAATCATGGATCCACATGCCTTGTTGCAGCGCTCCTAAATGGGTGCAAGTCTGGATGACACTCACCATCCTAAGCCAATCAGGCACCACATCTTCCTTTTGCATTTCATCAAACAGTCCTCTTTGACGCCCTCTGCCAGAAGTCGGTTCAAGCCCTTCAAACTCTCCTGCACTAGAGCTTCATGAAGTCATAGGGACATATCCGCTCATCCATCGTTCTATTGTAAAATCTCCACCATCTCCACTAAATTGTTGACGTCATGGCTACCAGACTCCGCTACTAAACTCATAGGACAACCATGAAATAAAACCCCATCAAATTCAATCGCATTTTATTTCATAAACCAAAGACTGAGAGAAAATGGCTCAAAGCCCCCGACGCTTGTGAACTCACGTAGAATTTTGATGGCATATATTTACATTAACATCTAAAGTGCCCCCCTCTCTCTATTTGGTTTCTTTCCCACTCGATGTTGGTTTCCGATATTTGAATTGTATGGGGTGAGAGCAAAAGACATTTGAAAATGTTGTATCACAAGATATTTCTCCCTCTCTTTTTTAAGTTTTTCTTTGATTTTTCCCTCCACCACTTTGATTTGTGTTAAGATATTGAAGAGTATTTATCTTCTTTTTTAAAGTATACTTGTGATTTGAAGAGATTTTTTTTCTTTTTCTTCTTTTTTTGGAAAATAAGAGGAAAATAAATATTCTTTTGTAAAATAAGAAAATGGAAAAATAGATTAATTCATCTTTTAAGTTATTTTTAAGATTTATAATGTTTGTATGTTTTCTAAAGGCTTTTCACCTTTCTTTTAAGTGAATAATATAATTTATATAATTCCTTTATGATTACATTTTTAAACATTCATTTTATTGAAGAGAATTTTAAACATGCACTTTTATATCAAAGCAGAATAACATGTAAAAATGAATTTATAATTAATTTGTCATTAAGTTGGTTATAATTATTTTTAACATGTATTGACAAATGCAGAAAAGTATCTCTTTAGTAGTTTCGCAGGGAAAATAAAGGTTAGCTAAACAATTTGTTATCATTGTTGATGGATATTTGGCTAGTTTTACACTATCAAATGCCTAGATCAAATCTCTTGAGTAAGGTGCGCCAACCCACACTAACAACTTTATTGTGGATGTCATCCATGAATGTGGGGAAGCAACCCCTTCGTCTCTAAATTTTAACACTACATATGGATTCAGAGACCCCCTTTATCTCTGAATCCATCTGCAGTGTCAAAATGTAGTGAAATCTAACACTTCAATATCAAAATTGCAATGTTCCATTTTCATAGTGACACAATTAAAAATGACTAGCATAAATGACTAAATCATATACTTGTTGTACTCGTTAGTTGGTCATATTTTTATTCTTGGACTATAATAGTCATTTACGTTAATCATTTTTAATTTTGTCACTTATTACCTAGCCATATATTTTAGTCCTAGGTTGAATTAGTCGTTAAGGTTAGTCGTTTTTAGTTGGGTCACTTATTATCTAGTTGTTTATTTTATCCCTATACTAAATTAGTCGTTTAAGTCAGTCTTTTTTAGTTGGGTCACTTAAAATTGTTCAATTTTATTAGTAATTCACTTGAAATAGTTGTGGTGACTAAGTTTTTTAGTCGTGTAGTCATTAATCTCTCGTTTTCTACTAGTGGAATGATTTGACTTCCTTCACATTTCTAGGACCTGCCCACTCCATGATAGCCATTATCTTTTCCGAGTCTACTGTTGTGCAATTCTTGGAAACAACATGTCCCAAGTAGTGTACTTATGCCTTAAAGAAATTGCACTTGCTAAGCTTAGCATACAACTGATGCTCTCTTAGCAATCTCAACACTGCTGCTAAATGCTCATCATGCTCTTCCTCATTCTTAGAATATATCAAGATGTCATCAATGAATACAACAACAAAATTTTCCAGATAAGGATGCAACACACTATTCATCAAACACATAAAAGTAGTTGGAGAATTATTCAAACCAAATGGAACTACAACAAACTCATAATGCACATACCTGGTCCTGAAGGAAGTCTTATAAATTTCCTTTTCTTTGATGTGTACCTGATGGTATCCTGGTCACAGATCTATCTTTCAGAACACTGCTACTCCCTTCAACTGATCAAACAAGTCATCAATCCTCGACAATGGATACTTGTTCTTAGTTGTCACCTTGTTCAATTGTCTGTAGTCAATGCACAACCTAAGAGTAGCATCTTTCTTCTTTATGAACAATACTGCTGCACCCCAAGGCGATACACTTGGCCTAATGTATCCCTTGTCAAGCATTTCCTTCAGCTACAACATTAAATCTACTAATTCTGGAGTGCTCATCCTATAAGGTTCCTTTGATTCTAGTGCTTCCCCTGGTACCAACTCAATAGAAAAGTCTACTTCCCTATGCGGAAGCAACTTTGGAATCTCTGCTGGGAACACATCTTGAAACTGTTGCAATACAGGGTATCTCTTGAATATTTTTGCATCCTTAACATCCTTACCCTTTTTTTAGCATGTTTTCAACGATAATCACATCAACATTCATTTGTCGACGCGTTTCGAACCAACAAGTGTGGTTCATCATCAGGACAAGATCACACACCCTTTTTTGCATGTGTGGTTACCCTTGTCACTGGAAATATGAATTGCAAACATCACACACCCTATTCTACAACTACGCTTAGCTTGCATAGCTATGACCATCCTCACTGATGTAGGCTTCTACTTCCCCTGTAAGATTCTCTTCTCTCCATTATCATCCAGGCACTCAATAGCCTTGTCATAGCAATCTACTTTAGTTGTGTGAAGATACAACCAATCCATGCCTAAAAGCATACTATATGATCCCAATGACAATACATTCAAATGTGTTGTTGTAGGCATACCATCCAACTCAAATGCTTAAGCTCTTACCCAGTGATGAACTCTCTTCTTCGTACTTGTAGCTAACTACACCAATAAAGACTCTGTGTGCACTTCTTTTCTCAAGCCACACTTATCCACCAGGTCATGATTAACATTACTATAATTATATCCAGGATCAATCAAAATAGAAATACCTTGATCACAAAGCTTACCGTCCATCTCAATGATAGATGTTTGGTGATCCGCTCGCCTGTTGTCCACAACTGCATAAATCTAAGGAATACTATGACCAACATCCCCAACTATTTGTGCCTCCTAATAAATATAGATTTGAGGCCTACCTCCTTGGTACAATGGAAAATCCTTCTTACGATAATACTTGCCACATATCCAACACTACAACGGTGCTCTATTATCACTTCTAGTCAGCTGCTCTCCAGACCACGACACATGTCCCTTCCCAACTACATTGAACTTATTGTAAGGAACAACATTTTCTTTCTCACCTGCATCTTGAGGTCTTCCCTGCTTCAGTGGCCATTTTCCTTTGAATTTCTCATTTCCTTTCAAGTCACGCTTAGGCTTAGCTTTTTTCTTTGACTGCTCATAACAATGCTTCAATTTTCGGATGGCTTCTTCTAACAATCTAGGGTCATCAAACTCAATCCAGTCTCTATATGATTATGGAAATCCACTGATGAATCTCTAAGTCTTAGCCTTATCCTCCTTGAGATATGGCACATACCTCAACAACTCTAAGAATCTACTAGTGTACTCATCATCTGTCATAGAAGCAATTTGTAGCTCATAAAACTCCTTAGCTCTATCATCATAGTACCTCTCTGATAAGTATTTATTCTTAAGGAGCATCTCAAACTCATCCCAAATCAAGTCATCCTCCTGAATACCTTTGAAATTCTTTAGATCCTCCCACCAGATATCTGCTTTCCCTTTAAGACTGAAAGTGGCTATCCTAGCTTTCATGTTCTCTAAATAATTGTGCAATTTAAAGAATTTCTTCATCCCAAGCAACCATGCCGCTACATCTTCTGGCTTCTTCATCTCTCCATCAAATGTAGGAGTCTTAATTTTCTTGAACTCCTGAGGTAAATACTCACCTTTCCTATAAGGATGATGATGGTGATGGCTGTAATGATGTCTCCTGGATGAAGAACTAGAATGACGCCCATGCATACCAGTCCTCCTATCAGGGGTATCCAGTGATCTGCCACCTCTAATTGTGTCCCCTCTATCCAACCTATACCCGGATCAAGATCTGCTACCATAGGCTCCATTAGTTTTATCTTCCTTCTCTTGACTGATCCTCAGATTGTTAGGATATTCCGACACATAGGAATTAATTAAATATAACTTGGTCCAGTGTACAATTAGGTAAAGCGTGTTTATTTAGTATCTACTTTTTGTAACTTACAATCTGATGGTCACGATATGTTATAAACATGAAGTGATTTGACAGTTCATTCTCTCCTCAGTATTATCGATACTTGATCCATGGCTTAACACTCGATTGGTCCATGATCTCTATTTAAAGAGCATGTAGGCTCATTTGTCTGAGACCATTTATGAGAGAAGCTTATGTAAATTTTCTTTCTTTTACATTAATGATATTTCCTGAAGTGGCCGCGTTGCCTCAGGCCATGGATTGTTTCACTCTTTGAGGGTTTTAACCATGTCAAGAATATTGGTATACTGATCTGTGATTTTTTTGTGAGTGGTGTACTTTGGTGTTCAATCTAAGGAACTTACCGTGTAAATTCCTACTTCAGATGATGACAACGAGGATGACAATCCTCCCCCACCTTCTTGGGATCTTCCTTCAGCTCCTCAGCTTCTAAAATGGGTTCACGCTACTCGGGATGCAGTAGGTGATCCTACAGATCAACGTCGTACACGTTCTTAGTTCGATAGAGCCTCTTCTTTACTGGCTCAAGTTTCAACGAATTATGATCTTGACACCCTTGCAGAAGGTTCGGGCCATCCAGATTGGGATGCAGCTATGAATGAAGAATATCGTTAATTATTAGAAAATAATACATGGTACCTTGTTCCTCTTCCAAAAGGATGAAAACTTGTTAGATGCAAATGGGTTTACAGAACCAAGTTTGGACTTGATGGAAAAGTTGATAAACATAAAGCTCATCTTGTTGCTAAGGTTTTTCACAAGTTGAAGGAATTGACTATACTGAAACCTTCTCCCCTATTGCCAAAATGAACTTTATCTGCCTTGTTCTTTCCCTTGCTGCCTCTTTCAAATGGGAAGTCCATCAGATGGATGTTAAATTTGCCTTCTTGCATGGGGACTTGCATGAAGAAATCTATATGGAACAACCTCCTAGCTTTATACAAAAGGACTCTAGCCTTGTATGTCAACTTAAGAAATCCCTTTATGGTCTCAAGCAAGCCCCTCATGCTTGGTATCAAAACGGATAGCTTTCTTTTAGATACTGCCTTTTCTAGGTGTCATTCTAACAATACTGTCTACACCAAGAAAGTGGGTAAGCCCCTTAACATTCCTTTTCTTTATGTTGATGATCTTATCCTTACTGGTAGTGATTCCAACCTTATAAACCATGTGAAGTCTAGCCTTAAAAATCAGTTTGAAATAACAGACTTGGGACACTTGCATTATTTTCTTGGTCTTCAAATCTTGCAATCCAAAGAAGGTATTTCCCTTTCCCAGTCCAAGTATGCATGTGATCTTCTGCGCCACTTTCACATGGAAGACTGTAAGACAACCCCTTCTCCCTTTCAATCTGGAGTTAAACTTTCAGTCACTTGTAATTCCCTTGAAGTTGATGCTACCTTATACCATCAGTTTGTTGGAAAAAATTTGTATCTGACCCATACCCATCCCGACCTTTCCTTTGTTTTTGGCCTTGTTGCTCGGTTTACGCACAAACCACATGAAAGTCATTGGAAAGCAGCTAAAAGAATACTTCTTTATGTTTGAGGCATAGTTCGGTTTGGAATTCATTACAGTGTAGGATCATCTTCTCTATTGGTTGGTTTCACTAATTTTGATTGGGTTGGTGACCCTAATGATAGGAAGTCTATTGTCAATTATGTCTTCACTCTTGGTTTTGGACCTATTACTTCCAGAAACAGCTTGCCATTTCTCTTTCTTCAACAGAAGCAAAGTATCATGGCGCCATTGAAGCTAGTAAGGAAGCCCCGTGGCTTTGTCAGATCCTGTCAGAGTTTGGTTTTCATCAGCAACATTTGACTACACTTTGGTGTGATAATCAAAACTCCATTCAACTATGCAAAGATCCAGTCCAACATCAGCGCAAAAAACACATTGAAATACACATGAACTTCATCAGAAATCTCATTCATGACCATGTTCTTGAAGTGCAATATTGTTCAACTGATGCTCAAGTTGCAAACATCTTTACAAAGGCTCTCACAAAGGTGAAGTTTACTAAACTTTGATTTATGGTTGGAGTTCAGGAAGTTGTCACTAAGGGGGGATAGGCTCTAATGCCTCCTTCCTTCTCCTATTGTATCATCTTTATACATCTTTCAATCCTATCCCAAGTTGTTCTTGGGGGGGATGTTAGGATATTCCGACACATAGGAATTAATTAAGTATAACTTGGTCTAATGTATAGTTAGATAAAGTGTGTTTCTTTAGTATGTACTTTTTGTAACTTATAATCTGACGGTCAAGTGATATGACGATTCATTCTCTCCTCTGTATTACCGATACTTGATCTGTGGCTTAACACTCGATTGGTCCATGATCTCTATTTAAAGAGAATGGTAGGTCATTTGTATGAGACCATTTATGAGAGAAGCTTATGTAAATTTTCTTTCTTTTACATTAATAATAGTGCTTGAAGTGACCATGTTGGTTTAGGTCGTGGACTGTTTCCCTCTTTGATGGTTTTAACCACGTCAAGAATACTGGTGTACTAATATGTGATTTTTTTGTGAGCGGTGTCCTTTGGTGTTCAATCTAAGGAACTTACCCTGTAAATTCCTACACAATTGTCCCTGTCTCTATAACTCTGACAAGCTTTGAAGGATTGATGAATTAACTCTACCTACTTCTCCTGAGCCATTGAAAATCTTTCCTGAGTCTCAACCAACCTGTCATTGTCTGATTTGCAACTTCTGATCTTTACCCTCAAGCTCCTTAATGTATCTGCTATACCAGGAGAATACTCTTCTCCTTGTTTCCCAACTAATATGTAGGGAGAATCACGGGAACTGTAGTCTACCATTTTAATTGTCATCTTGAATTCTCTTCTTCCTGCAAGTGTACCATGTCAAATAAACCAAATACATACCAAAATCAAATCCATACCGTAGTGATGGTCAGGGGAGGCTTATCTCATATGCAAGATCATTCCACATTAACATGTACATATATAATAATAAACATATCCGTGTAATAACATAACATCACAACAACATCATGCATGATCATACCAACTGTATACCTTGATCCCAGGTATGACAACCATAACCTTGACTACACCAAACTTACCCAAAGAGAGCGAAACCACATTCTGATTCCACCTTGTGGTATTAGATATGACCCAAAGAGAGTGTAAGCCGCTATGATACCACCTTGTAACGTCGCCTCATCTCACATCTACCCACTTTCACTAGCTTACCTGGGGTAAACATGAGATGAGGGGTTACTATGATATGACTCAACCTCCTAGATGACCTTAAGAAAATGGATTCGACACAACTAGACCTTATTGACTTCCCTCAGGTGCCACAAGACCTCCAGGAATAACCCAACCCCTCCAGTTGTCCAACCCCTGAGACAACTCACATTTTCCTTGACCTAGAGGCCCAGTTGTTCCCTTACCAAGGCCTCTATGTGACTATGGGTTCCCAGTCGCTCCCATAGGCCCGCATCAACATGACTGTCGCCTTTTTCTGCCAGTGTCATGCCAACGAATGCGATAATTAAGGCTACTTCCTAGGGTTGGGGCTTAGCCTCTACCGAGAAAGCTATGAAACTTCCAGAATTCATAAAAGACATGAATACAATGCTTGTAAACCAGAACTAGAACCAGGAATTGACCTGACCATCCCCAACTGGGACTGACATTATGTTAAACACTTGGTAGATATGCCACCTATAGGACATGAATGCAAATCTGCACATAAGGGGATAAAAACTTTTATGAGGTTTAACAAGAAGGGTCACTACCTTCTATCATTAGTCATCTCAAAACCTATTAGGTCTTGCATTCATTATTCATTCAATTATGAGTGAAAACATAAAAAGAGCCATGACTAAGATCTGTCATAAATCCATGCTTATAACCAGATAAATAACAATGAGAGAACAAACATTAAAGCCACATAATAACCAATACATTTCCTTATAAAAAATAAGAGAAACTTAGCTTTTATTAACCATAGGTAATTACCAACTGGGTTCGGGACTTCGACGTTCCACCTGACCATAGATTTGCTGAACCAAATCTTTCTTTCAGCCAATCACTCTTGTGCCATTTTCTAAGCATGATTGTGGGATCTCATGTGATAAACCAATATAAGACAACCAAATTGAATCCATAGGTTAAACCACCTCCACCATCTCCATACTATGATCACACCTAAATCGGTGTCGAGGTCACAAAACCGAATCGAGCTTGGATGCCTCATAATTTCTTCACAATCCTTGAGGAATTTTCCTGTCTCCACCCTCAAGATTTACCGTGTATCCCGCCATTACCAGTCAAGGGATTCTTAGGCCTTTGGGAATTTTCTTGAGACCACCTCATCCTAGATTCCAAAACCATCCAACAATCCAAAGCTCAAACCGGGAACAATCCCATCACACAATGGCTATTTAGAAATGGCAAGGTTAGGCTAAAATCCACTGTCGAATCCTAAAAAAAATCCATGCCAATGATAACAAAAGAATCATATACCAACATGCACATACCATGCATGTCAAAACCGGCTAGGAAATCACACATGCAATCTGTTACTTGCAAGTATTTCCGCTAAAACTGCATGATCCTTGCCTTCCTTTGTTTTCCTTGTCCTTCTTTCTTTTTCTTTTCCTTTCCTTCCCTTACTTGCTTACTTTCTTTCTCCTCTTGGTGCTTTCTCCTCTCAAAGACAAATTCTAATACTAAATTGAGAAAAGGGTGACAAAAAGCTACCAACTAATGCTCCGACGTCTTTTTATTGATGAGGCCTCTAATTTCTTCAATTTTCTATTATTTTCCTTCATTTTCCTCCTCACATGCAACCTGTGACCTTTCACCTTCCTTTTCTCTTGCTTTCCATTATTTTCATAAATAATGTACCAAAAATACCCTTTTGCCTTTCCAAATCCTTAGCCATTTCCTTTGCCAATTTCCCCTTAGCCATAAAACACAACAAGTGATGCCCATAGGATATTTTGCCCAACATTCAGCTTGGAATAGGTGTCCCTTGCCCGTGGTCTTATTTTACCTTTATTAACTTTTATTACATGAACTTTTAACCCGAGGTTGTTACATCGCATAAGGTATGGGCTAGTAAGAAACTCTCGTTTAAACATCTTCGAGTTTTGATTCTGATGCTTATGTACATGTTCCAAAGGAAAATAGGAATAATATGAAAAATAAAGTTCAATTTTGTATCCTTATTAGATATAAAGACAAGCCAAAATATTTTAAACACTAGAACTTAGAAACTAAGAAGACTATTTATAGTTGAGATGTTGTCTTTAGAGAGATCAATGATGTTGCCAAATAGGAAGCCCTACCGAGGGAAAAGAACTAAAGAAAATATAGTTTGAATTGAAGAATGATGAATTTGACTCAACAAAATATCAAAAATCAAAAGAATAAGAACCTCATACTCTAGTATTGATGAGATTGGATCATGAAATGAGGTAATTATAAAGGTATACTCTACCTTATTTTTATTCTAGCTTTTCTTTGTCTATTGCTGATGATGATCCAAAAACTCTTAAGGAGGAATTGAATTCAGAGGATAACAAACTTTGGAAGAAGGCCACAGTTGAAGAGATGGTGGCCTTGGATAATAATAAGGTTTGGGATATAGTTGAGTTGCTAATTGGAAGAGAGGTCATTGGTAGCAAATAGGTGTTTGAGAAAAAGCTAAATGCATCAAGTAAAGTGGAGAAATACAAATTAATGTAGCAGTGTTTCAAACTTAACTTTTTATTGTACTCAAGCCATATTACAAATTATAAACAATGATAAGTTATGTAGAGGATAGGTGAGAAACCTCCATTTATGTACAAAAAATATTCATATCTCATAAATTAAGTGTTCTTTGGTACATTAAAGGGGTAAAGGTTTTGGGTTTGGAATTCCATATTTTTGTTTGCAATATTAAAGTGATAGAGTTTTTGTTATAACTTATTTGAAATATTGAAATTATAGAGTTTTGACCTAAAACATTGAAGTCATAGGTTTGTTTTGGTGAAACTTTGTGTGATTGAAATCTTGCATATTTTGCTTAAATAACTTATGATTCTAATGTTTTTAAAAGCAATATGATATGAATAGTGCATAATGTTTGCTTCTGTTCATCCACCTTTGCTCCAAAACAAAACATATATTGTAAGTAAGGTATCACATTATAAACACCATGATGACCTTTATGGATTGCTTAGAGCCGTAAGGGGTAGGGTTGGAACCATGAAAATTACTTGGAATAATGAAAATATGAAGGGAATGATGAGGCATAGGGTTGGAGTCATGAAATTTCCTTGGAATTGTAAAAATGAGAGTAGAAATATGAAATATGTGAGCTTCTAAGTGGGGTGTTGTGAATTTAACGTCTATATAAGAATTCTAAGGGGTGCAAATGTTTCACTTCCATTCATCCACCTCTAGCACAAAAGAAAACTTCCATTGTAAGGTATCACATGAGAGAAATGTGAGGCACTAGAGGGACACCATGATGACTTTGTATTGATTATTTAAAACCATGAGGGGTAGGATTAGAATCATAAAATTTCCTTAGAAATAAGAGTAGAATCACAAGGTGTAGGGTTGAAACCATGAAATCTACTTGGGATCATAATGAGGACAGTGGAATCATGATTTTTTCATAGTTCTAGGCAATCCATACAAGACCACCATGGTACTTCTATTAAGTGCTTGGTGTTTTATGGAAAAACTATGTTGACCTTGTACAAATTTCTCGAAAAACCCCATGATGAGTTTGTACAGATTGGTTAGAAAACCCCATAATGAGCTTGATCCCTCTTTAGATATATTTTTTCCTTCGCACACACACACACATTCTCTTTTATATTCTATATTCTCCTTCATAATTTCTTAATTTATTTAGGTTGTTTGATGTTGTTGTTATTATTATTATTATTATTATTATTTAATTAGAGGAATCGAGAACTGGGTCATCCATTCCTGTACTTGTGTGTGACATGGGGTTGACTTTGATAGCTACGACTATAATCCCTAGGGGAATCATGTTGCCCCCAACACACAACCACGGGTTAGACATTCCGGGGATTTGAACATGAGACCTTGAACTCACATTTACTTTACATTTTCATGGGCTTGCGAAGTGAGCTCCCTAGAAAGGCATAATTAGAATTTATGTTATATATGCATAATATCAATACATGTACATAATTTGAATATTTTGGACATTATTTATTTTTAATTAATCTCTCTCATATTCTATATTAGATTTTTTTTTTTTTTTTAAGAAGTGGGAAAATCTATCACAACTCATTATCAAACTAGCAGTGAGGACAACCATCACTCATCAACTTTATTCAAGGAAAACCATGCCACAAGGAATTACCTCGGTGGTGGTGAGTAAGGGGGTGGGCTCTCACTCATGCCAAATACCTTTGGGTCTTGGGCAAATAACCTATTTCCTTATGTCTAAAAAGACAAGTTCTTAACCAAGCTTTTAATTGTAAAGCATTTTTCAACTTTATTAATAAGAAAATAAGAAAATAATTTCTTAACATAAAACTTTACAAAGTTATGTAAAAATTTTAATTAACACATAAATTAATACTAAATCACAAATATGATATAACAATGATAACCTCTATAATGTGATTAATCATAAACCAATCTTATCGATGAATATAATTTAAATTATTTACCTAACAAATATAAACAATGAACAAAATGAACAGATATAAACAATGGTGTGAACAAAATGAATAGATATAAACAATGAATCCAATATAAAAAAAGAAGTACCTTAGCCTAT